>JAVQJG010116079.1:0-11177 GCA_036024015.1 Craterocephalus amniculus | reverse complement strand
CTGATTACTGATGGGGGTCAGGTGTGTGATTGTGGCAGGTGTGTGAGAGATGGCCAGAAGCATCTCTCCTGACTGCAGACAGGGGGAGACAAAACACACAACAGCCAGATCATGACAGCCCTTACACAGTCGGTACATTGCACAGAAATTATCCCCCGACCAGAGTCATCATGAATGTTGTTGGGAACTCTGTTTTTACTGCAGACGGTCAAAATATCTGCTGTAAAAACAAAACAGACATTTAATGTTAAACAAAGACCGTCTGTGGCTGGTACTGTTTGTGACTTTATGCCCAAAAAGCAGCAGGAACAGCACTAAAATTAACCTTCAGCCTCTGCTGAATTTATCCCATCTGTCAGATACTTACAAATTGATTTCTTTTAGAATTCATCACGAATGAAAAAGGGTTTGCAGACTTTTGACATGTAATCTTCCTGATCCATAACCTTTCTTGCTTTCTTAGAAATCAAATTATGGACTCATTTATTGACTTTTCCAGAGATGACTGGTAGATGATATGATGACTCATAGTTTACTCAAACCTTGTGTTTTGCTTGATTCTTTTATTAACTTTTTTACCTGTTATCATATATCAGATCTATTCAACATCTCTATCCTAGTGGGATGACATCTCCAACACAGTATCAAACCACAATCTCAGGACATTTCATCTCTGGTAAGTCCCATATCACACATCTTTTTCAATGTCTGTCTAACTCTCATGTCAGAAAGTTCGTATCATCCTAGAAACATGTCCAACTACACACTGACCAACACAGGCACACACACGAACAGACATATGCGCTTGCAGTGTCCCAGTTCCCTGGGCGCCAGTCAGTCAGACAGCTGAGGTATAAATAGTCTGCTGGCTTGAGTTCCTCTTGAGAAAAACACATCAGTAGAGGTGGACCACTGTGATCTTCTGAACTGAACACAAACTCAACTGACAGCAAGTTTGTTGGTTATTTCATTTACCATCGTATCTGTGTCTGTTTTATTATAATCATTTATTCATTTCAAAGAATTATAAATAAAAAATGATCATTATACTGCCATTAACTTGACACACTGGTCTCTATTATGGACAAAAGTATAATTTCAAAGCCATGAGATCATTAAACCTGAAAAAGTATTGATTTTTATAGCAAAGGTATTATTAAAAGGACACCTCTAAACACATTCTCTCTTGCCAGGAATGACCACAGACACCGATTTTAAAAGACATGCACTTTAATTAGGCAGTATAAAACACATAGGTAATATAAATCATTACACAGCTGGCTTTGAAGTTTTTTTTCCAGATATCATTCAGATAGCTTCAATTCAGGGGCTATAAGATTAGATGTGAAGTGATCAAAGCATTTCTATTTATGAAGCAAGTCTTGTTTACCTTGTCTGGGATTCACAGAGTATTATACAGTGTGTTCAATAATGCATTGATAAAAGAAATGACTAAGAAAAAAAGCTAGAAGCACCCAGAGACCCAAACCAATCCAAATCTGATCATAACTTTTTGAGTTATTTTCCTAATTGACAGACACTCCGCCTTGGAGGAGGTAATGGCAGTTTGTCACCTGCAAATGCACACATCTAATATCAAACTAGATATCAAAGCAATTATATGAAGAAAAAAATACATTAAATTTGTTAGCCCCTTTTTTTCTTTTACTGTAAACAAAAAAATTGCTTGGTTAAACAATATTGCCATCTTCTGGTCATAGTAAAGTATTGCAACATATATAAAAAGCGCACCAGTATGACCTAACGGAGCTGTAAATGGAAAAATTGACAGCAAAACCATCTCGAGGAGGGGTTACGTGAAGCTAATATAGGGACATAAGTTTTACAACTTGTATTTACAGCTTGTATTATCATCTTTGGACCTGTAATAAGTCCAGGTCAAAATCAAATCTACAAATTTTGAAGAACAAAAACACAAGTTCGTTTAACAAAAAATTTTAACTTGATTTGAACCTGTACTTCTTGTACAATGGCAAATTGAATTGGAAGAAACATGTTTCGAAACCTATGTCCCTATCCTTGCTTCTCATTTATTTGTGGTGCTTTAAGTTGCGCCATCTACTGGTGTGATTATAAGCGTGTCATCTGAATCTTCTCTATACATTCCAAAGATGGGGTAGAGCTTTGGCCTGCTGGTACACGAAGCACCAGCCATATTGTAAAGAAAAGCTTGTAGTCCTGTGACAGTTTCGGTGAAGGTACATCCTGTGAAGGAGTACATTGCAGTCCTGGCATCCACATCGTAGAAGGAGATCTCGCCCTTCTCATAATCAACAAAGACACCGACTTTCTGGACTCCTTGCTTCAGGTATGGCATAGCGTGGGGAATATTAGGACAGTACATCTCTGAAAATTGGTCACAAAATCCTTTAAATCCCCAAGCCCCATCCTCAGTCATGGGCCAGAATAATGTCTCCCTGTTAACAGACTCCTTGACAACTCCTAAGAGCCACATTTTGCATCCACTAACCTGAACTTCATAGTAGAACCTGCCGGAGGAATAACCCTCTTTAGCAAGTACGAGAGGGAGACATTCAAATCTTCTCCGGAACAAGGGCGGTAAAAACAGTTTACTCTCACGGAAAGTCACCTGCTTTCCATCCTCGGACACCAAGAGTTTGTTGTTCGCTGTATAGGCATCCATGGTCACATTCACTGTGTTGCACTGCTGGATCATCATCAGCCTGTCTTGAGGCGGACTCCATACTTCTTTTACCAGATTTTCACTTGCCTCGTGGCCGTCACACAACCAGATCTTTTGAAGTAGCATCTCCATGTCATTGTTGAGTGCCTTCTCAAGCTGTTCAACTGATCTCTTCAGCATTTCCACGTAGACTTGTGGACTATTTGGAAGGTCCCGTATGAATGGAAGGCTGGAGTCAAAGGGTTTGGGTCGTGGACCGTGGAGAGGGAGGGAAAGAGGCGAGCAGTTACGCAGGAGGTAAAGTTGATCTTCTGTTTGAAAAATTTGTTCCATTGCAAATCTTCTCCACCTCATCTCAGCAGCTTCTCGTTCCACCTGTGCAACAGTGCTTTCGCCTTCCTTCTCTGCCTCTTTCTGCTTCTGCAGGATCAGCTCGGTCACCTCACGCTGGCGCCTCTGCACAGAGGCCACCAGAGCTGTGAAAACCTCATCAATCTCTGCCGTGTGACTCTCCAATGTTTCCTTGCTCTGCTGAAGCGAGCATCTCATTTCATTTGCTTTCACTGATTTGATATTTTCAATAGTTTTCATTTGCGATATCATATGCTCTACTTTGACTTTCCTCTCTCGAAAGGCCTGCTCTAGAGGCACAGCCCCGTGCTCCACATGGTCATCTTTCAAGCACATTAAACAAACACCTTCTTCCTCTACATAACAGAAAAACTCCAGCAGCTCATCATGTTTCTTACACACCCGGTCCTGCAGGTTTGACACAGGGTCAACCAGTTTGTGCTTCTTAAGACTCTGATGAGGCACCAGGTGAGATTGGCAATACGAGGCTAGACACACCAGGCATGATTTTAAGGCTTTAAGCTTTGGTGAGGTGCAAGTGTCACAGGGTACCTCTCCCTTTTTGGCAAGTAAACCATCATCAACATTCACCCTCAGGCTGTTAAAATGGTCCACCATATCTCTGAACTCTGTGTTGACCCGAAGCCTCGGCCTTTTTGAGAATTTCTCATTGCAGAGGGGGCAGTGTACCAACCCACTGCTGTCCCAGTAGCCTGTGATACAGCTCTTGCAGTAGTTGTGTCCACATGGAGTAAAGACGGGCTCATTGAACACATTCAGACAGATCGAACACAGCAGCCGTTCCTCATATAGAAGGCTGCTTGCTGACGCCATGTCTAGAGGAAAGAAAAGGAAAGGATGATGAGGATTTGGACTCTTAAACCCACTGGACTCAGAGGACTCCTTGTTACGAACAGTAAGTGGTGCTACACAGAAAAAAACCACTTGCAGGAAGTAAAAACTGTGCACTGAAACAGACATCCAGTAACTTTCACAGTTTCTCTTCCCAGTTTGGGGAGATTTTTTTCCTAACAGTTACAATTGTTTGAACTGCTTAGGAATTACTGAAGAATGTCACTCTTCCCTGCATCTGTTTTCCAAATGTGCCCCTCACAGCATGTGACAAAAATCAGAAGCTACATGACTTCTGCAAACAGAAATTAAGCCAATGAAGGGCACGAGAAGAACATATCGTAGATTAATCTGAAACACTAGCTAGCATCACACTTTTGAGTGTTTAACTCCAATTTTTTGTAAATGTTTTATTGCATTGAATTAAAAAAAATGCAGATGGATTGCCATGGACTATACATAAAAGAGGCTCTGAGTCATCTGGTGTGAGATGTAAAGTCATTGATGAAGACTCTAACCCCAGCTGCCCAAAGTACTGATGATAATAACAGTACATATTTTTGGTGTGACGGCTAAAATATTCCAGCTAAAAGAGAGTTATGAGCCATTCTTTCCAGGCATGAAAACAGAAAAAATTCCTGTTGAAAATTGGGAGCTGAACTTAATGTTGAATACCGAACCCAAACTTCTGGCACTCTTGGGAAACAGTAACATGTAAAAGTAACATGGCTAACCTGATATCATGGGCTTCCGGAAATGAATGCAGCTTCAAATAACAATAATATGACTACCAAGAAGCACCAAGAGCACTGTATGCGGAAACAGAACTAGCTTAGCACTCATAGTTACTTCCCCTATATTCATAAACATGGTCTGTTATGAGTCAACAATCTTAATAAAAGATAAGTGCATGCAAAACAGAATAACAAGAATTCATTCTTTGCTAAATTAGAGGTAAACATGGATGGAAATAATTATTAACCTACCGGTTTTGTGCTTAAAAACTGGTCAACTTCTCCTCAGGCTTGTAGTTTTATTTCTCTGCAAGTACATTTTTTAATCTCCACCTCTTACCGGAAAAAGGCAGGGCTTAATTCTTCAAATATTGAGCAATGCCTGACTTTTACTGTGTGTCAGCAAAGATACACAAAAACTGTCTGTCTCATTTTCATCAAACGTGGTGGAGCAGCACAGACAGATAATTATTTACATTTTTACCATGCAGATGGATCACAGAAGGGGCGTGTTCAGATTGTTAAAAATAATTTTTTCAAACCTCAACCCATGAAAAAAGACATTGAATATACATTTAATTCTTACAAACGAAACAAAAAGAACCGGTGCAAAAATATGTACAATATCCATCCATATATTATAAGAAAAATGGATGACGGAACAAACCCACATATTATTCTAAGTAGAACATAAATAACACAACTGTGAGACTTAGCCTTTCTTGGAAAAAAGTGAGCTCATTTTGAATTTGATGACAGCATCACGTCTTAAAAAAAGTTGGGACAGGAGCAACAATAGGCTGGGAAGGTAATTGGGACAACTAAAAAATTTGCAGGAGGATCTGACAACAAAATAAGTTAATAGGAAACAGATCAATGACATGACTATAAAAGGAACATTTCTGAGCGAAAGAGAAAACTTCTCACCAATCTCAGACAAACGGTCAAAAGATTGTGGCAAATTTTCCTCGTAGTAAAATTGCCAAAACTTTCAAGACCCAATCATCTATATGTTTAAGTTAAGATGAATCTCTGTGCACAGAAGACAAAACTCATGGTGCAGCCTGTCAACATGATAAATGTAATAGCCAACACATCTCTAACAACCAACAATTATGAGTAAATTGCCGTGAATGACCTGAAAGAATGAACTGAGAGAAATGAGAGAAATAAAACTTGCTTTTAAAGAATTTTACAGAGAACTCCTGTGATGCTGACATCTTACACTAGATGGCATCAGCACGACAGAAACTATAAAAAGAAGCAAACCCAGCACAGAAAAATCATTGCTTACATATACTGTTTATGTCCATATGTGTGACCCTTTATGTAAAAACTGAGACTGACACTTGGTCTGACACATGTTTATTGCACTTTTAGAGAATGGGTTGAGAAAGCAGATACATTATGTTTTATAGACAGTAAAAGATTAACTGAGCAGATCTATTATGGTTTAGTTATATGTGAGATCGTTGTACTGTATGTGCAGGAGCATGTAATAAAACATTGTGAGCGTGTTTCTATACTGCACTGGTAAATCAGTGAATGCGCATCATAAGCCATGGGAAGTATCCTGTCCGCTGCATGCCAAAAGTACTGATAAAGCAGTTGAGGACAGTAGTGATGAAGACTATGATGGTTGTTACATTGTTCAGGTAGTCCAGACGCTTTTGCAGAGTGGGGTTGTTCAGGTTGCGTCGGCCTGTGTCACACACACAAACACACATGCACAGCGGAGAAAAGAAAGGTTCAGACTACAACTGGAGACTTCACGTTTGCCAGGATGAACATCATTTCTAATCTCTTTTGATTTGTTGACAAAATGAAGAAAATCTTGACTAACAGGGACATTTGGATTTACTGTTTTCACCTAAGATGACCAATTGCAGTAAAAACTCAATAAATGCAGTATTACTCCTGTTAAACTACAGATTTTATTCAGCTGGTCCCTGGCTAATGACATCAAAACCATATTTTGTAACAGGTATAATATTACGCTTAAGAACAAAAGAAGGAAAGGAGTAAAACATGCATGAAACTGGACCAGATAAAGTGAAAAACATGCACCATTTTGCAGAAACACATCAAGCAAAATAAAAAAAAGCACATTATTTTGCAGCTGGTTAAAGTGAAAGAGTTTTAGTTTGATTACAGTGTGAATCATCTTTTAATTCAAAGCTAGGATAGCAAACAAGATGCAATATTTGAGCATAAGTGAATTCTCTGTACTCTGAATATGGCACTCACAAGTGAGTGCAGATATAAATGTTGGCATAAAGTGTGTGTTTGTTGGTGCATATGTGTTGCAGTGTGTGCGTTTGGGATTTGAGTGCATCTGAGGTCTTGTGTGTGTCAGAAGTGGAGTCGAGCCAGCAGCCAGCGAAAGAAGCCCGTCCTTTTGGATCCGAAGAAGCTAACGAAGAAGTTGATCACCGTGGTGGCAAAGATGACGCCTGTGGTGACGTTGTTCAGGTAGTCGAGTCGCTTCTGATTGGACACCACATTCAGGTCCCTGCGGGCTACAACATTCACGCACACACACACACACACATACAGATGCACAGACACATGCACAAACACACAATTTCCAACACATGCACACCCACACACACATAGACAGTTGATGCTTACATTCTCACATGGAGCTGCACACAATTACCCCACGTAAACACACAGAGTCACCATACCGCTCCATCCTCTTTTGGAAAGTTTGACTGAATTTAGCCTAGAAAGTTAAATGTAAGCATGACTGGACAGACAAAATGTTGTCCTTAGTCGAGCTAAATATGTTTTAACTTGAGGACGATGTAGATGGAAAATGTTGGTATGGGCTGAGCTAACAGCTAGTGCAGGGGTGCCCAAGCCCCGTCCTGCAGAACTACTATCCTGCAACTTTTGGATGCATGGCTTGTTAAATGGCTTGTTAATGGGCCTCTGCAAAGCTGAACCACAGGTGGATGAAGAAATTCAGCCATTTGTTTCAGGTGTTGGAAAAGGGATACATCCAAGGGTTGCAGGATGGTAGCTCTGGAGGACCGAAGTTAACGGCATTCCTGGTCTTGTGGCAAAAAATGTAGCATGTAGAAAATGTGAAAGTTTTGTAACATATACTTATTTGCTGTTGTGTAGATTAGTCATTATATGGGGCATGAGCTAGTTAGCATAGCTTAAAACAGAGCTAATCACAGACCACTGCTCTTCCTCTTTAAACTCATTAACTAGAACTTGAAGAATATATAAATGGCTAGAAAATGTTGCCAGATAACAACAAACATAATAAGCATATTCATGCAGTTTTTCACTGTATGCGAATTCTGCCAAGTTCCCAATAAAGTTCCCCTCTTCTCCTTGTTTGACTGTTTATTTTCTTAAGCTGATAAAGAAGTCACTTATTGTGCCCCCTCCCACCCCCAAAGGGAGCTTATTAAATATAGTGATGGCAAGGCTTCTCTGATAAAATCCTGATCTTATGTGTGAAGGACCTTCTTTAAATCACCTTCTACTTCATTTAAAGATGGAATCGGTGCAGATTTACACTGAAAAAAGCTATGTTTTAAAACTTTTTTAAAACGCACATTACACCTACAACACACCAATGAAATACAATGATACTATGGCTGCTTTTCTGTCTTTCTAGCAGATACTTTTTCAAATAGCATCTGAAAAGATAATAAAAATAATAACAATAAAATAAAACATATCAGAATTCTTTAAAAATAATTCGAAAAGAAGGTTTTTTTTGTGGCAGTGGACAAAAGTTTGTGGCTTTTTTGTCTCCATCAAAATACATCCGTTCTACCTCACATCTCGTGTGTACCTTCTTGTAGAATCATTCATAGTTTGACAAGCAGACAGTGACCTAGCTGTTTGCCTGATTAAAAACCAAACATCAAGTATCTAGTGCATCAATAATTTCACCCAGGCTAAGTGCTTTTTATTTACTCTCAAACATTAATTGTACTTATTCATAAAAACACATACAGAGTGTGTCTCATAGAATGAAGCGTTGAAATAGCCACCCCAGGAGGCAGCTGCGCTGTGTGCCGAAAGCAGCTTTAATGATGTTTATAATGAGGGTGAGGAAGATGATGCCCGTGATCAGATTGTTCAGGAAGTTTAAACACCGTCGGCAAGAGGGGAGGAGGGTCAGCTCAAACCGACCTGTGCACACACACACACACACACATTTACATGCATGCACATGGATGAAACACAAGCATACAATCCACAACACACAGAAAAATAGAGACACACACACACACACCTGGTTGGTCCTTTGGCCCAGTCCATTCATACCTGATCAAATAAAAGTTAACATCTTCAGATGATAGTTGCTGCGTAGTTTATTAGTATGTAAGTATGGCAATAAGTTACACGGTCTGGCCTCACAAGTTACAACCTATACAACATATCCAACCCTACGGAGGAAAGTCAGAAGTGCATCCTGGCAAAAAGGCCGGTGCGTTCCATCCCAAAGACAGAGATGAAGATGTTGGTGACAAAGATGAGGAAGATGATGATGGTTACAGTGTTGTTTAAGCTGTCCAGTCGCTTCTGGTTGGCCTCTTCATTGATGTCTCGCCGGGCTGCAACACACATTTATAAACACATTCCAAAAATAACAGAAAACCATGCACAGAAATATTCAGTTATGGCTTTTTTTCATTTTAATTTCCACCATCTCTCTGTAGCTGATTTTTCATTTTGGATTCAGCAGCAAACTGATGCCTGACTCAGCCTCTTTAAGTAAAACAGTGTGTCAGTGAATTAGTGAGTTAATGTAATTGGTTAAAAACAGAGGATGGATATTTTTTTTTAAACAGAAAGTCTTCAAGCAGAGAAATTTTAAAGTACTCACCAATTATGATGATCAGGACTCCAGCCACTATCTGAAGAGCCAGGGAGAAGGAAATAAGTGTGAGGACGGCAGCGTAGTACCTGGCAAGAAAGGGATGAAAATGGATTCTTAATACATTTTCGTTTGAGGTCAGATTTAACCTTTAAAAAACTCCAACATTTTATGCTTCAAATGTTTTGTCTTCTGTAACTCTCATCATCTCTGTACCTGTATCCAGCTCCCTGCTCAATGACAGTCTTCATGTGTGTGATGTTGGCCAGGAACAGAGCGATGTCCAGCATGCCCTCAGCTGCCGTCTTCTTTGTGGCGTACAGGTTCATGTTCAGGTTAGAGGCTGAACCTCCCTGAAAGACAAACAGATTAAGTGAATCTCTTTGTTTTAGTTATAATACAACTTGGTATAAATGCCTCTAACTACTCTTGCAATGAAACACACTGTTCTTCGCTCTCAAGGTAAAATCACTCTCATCCATCGCACAGCAATTTAGCTGTCAGCAATGCATACATGAAACCAAACTCCTCAGCATCACAAGGTTGACTGTTTTCCTTAAAACAATTATTTCATATTGGTCTACACCGACATAATGATAAGTTTGGGGTAATTGACTCATGATCCGCAACCACACATCTTCTTGGCTTCTGATTTAAAGGAACCAAAGTCTGAAAAAAGCAGTGTGAGGGACTCATGTGGCATGAAAAGCTGCAGATAATAACCCGCTGGATATCCCTCAGTTCAACTCCCTTTCAAAGCACACAGGAAAAATTGCAGTGGTTGCTAAAAATGCTATGAACTATAAACTATGAAAAGAAAAATGTGAAAGTCCCTTTCTTGAGCAAGCTGTCCATCATGTCTTATTGTGGAAACGCGGTGGTTTAACATGGCAGGGTTTGTGGGAAAGGACGTCCGCTGCCTGCAAAGACAAATACAGTAGCCTCGTATTTCTGACTGGAGCTCTGCTAAATTCATCTTTAATGTCAAAAAGTTTAATTATTGATAGATATAGAGATGATTAGTTGCAGATGATTGTTGTATGTATGTTGATCCTTATATTCCTTATTATATCTTGTGGTTTAGTGTCATAATACTGTCTTAATTCTAGAACCAACATTTGATGGAAACCAAAGAGAAAGCAATATGTGACAAAATGATGGAAAAAGTACCCTAAAGACTGACTGAAATTACACTCAGTGATTGGTTGAAACAGCATAGAAATACATTTAAATGAGTGAAAAAAACATAGAAAAAATGAAATGAATAAAGCTGAGTAAAAAAAAAAATCATAAAGAAGAGACAAGAGGGAAAGCATCTACCAGAAGAGGGCGGCAAATACCAAAAATAATGTTAGGCAATGAACCAATCCATCCTAGTTGTTTTAATATCACATTGGTGTTTCGAATAAATATTTAACATTTCAAAACAACTATAGTCTTCAAATAATAATTGAAGATATAAACTTTTTCTGACATCATCAAAGTTATAATTTATTATATTATTTTAGAAAATGAAAAATATCTGTGTCTTTCTATCTATCTGTCTGTCTGTCTGTCTGTCTGTCTGTCTGTCTGTCTGTCTGTCTGTCTGTCTGTCTGTCTGTCTGTCTATCTATCTTAAATTGAATGCACGCAAAAGAATAACACAATGATGAATGATAAAACAATAAATATATATTCATATATATAGATATCGAATATAAAAAATAAGCAAAAAACAAACAAT
>JAVQJG010116065.1:0-24432 GCA_036024015.1 Craterocephalus amniculus | reverse complement strand
ACCCGGTGAGAACCCACGCATACACGGGGAGAACATGCAAACTCCACACAGGAAGGCCACAGTTCCAAGCCCCTCCTCAGCCGGAATATGGCTCCGACCGACTTGGGACTCGAACCGGCAGCCTTCTCACTGTGAGGCTGCAGTGCTAACCACTACACCACCGTGCAGCCCAGCTCATTTTCAAAACTGAATTTTGACATATAGATTACACTATAATTAACAAGTTCTTCAATACATAGTTAAGGTTGGTTGAGTTTTTTATGTCTATATGTATTATAAATGAATGAAATTACCTTTTTAATTAGAATTTGTAAAATTAAGTTAATGTTGCAGAATCCAGCTTGTTCTTTATATGAATACATCAAAAACGTAATTGTGGATGTCTGATAAAAAAGAAATGATGTGCAACTGGAGAAAGCAACTTCATTTATCCCAGGAATAATGACTACTCACATATTATGTAGATTGCTGATCGATTCTGCTTAATAACCTACTTAAAATCCAGCTCGGACATTAATGTGGCAGCTACAGATCTCTTTTTGGCCTTAAAAGAGACACGGCTCTGAGATATCGGCATCATTTCTTTCTTTTGTTTAAATTAGTTGCTGGATATAAGGCTTAAAAAAGATGTGACATCACTCTGGGTGTCATTTTACTTTGTGTCATTTTGTATCTGAATATGATAATAGTTATGTTATCCTGACTATTTTTACAGACAAAGTCACCAAAAGAAAAAGTGAAGTAGACTGTAAAGTGACTGTAGAACCACTGTAGAGCAGATGTTTTACATGTATATTAAAGTTTGTTCTTTCAAAAAGAATGTAGATTAATTTGATTCTACTATTGATGACTCATTATTGTTGTGCAGTTTTTTATGGAAGCATTTACATGTTATATATAGTTCTTTGTCATTTTCTAATACTCATTCAGGATCTACATGTTCCATATTTTTAGTACTGTATGAAGGAGAAACTGCATTATTCGAGTTTTTGAAGGAGAAGAAGGACAGTAAAACCACAAATGAAGAAATTCTGCATCACATCTTTTGTAAGAATGCTTTTTTTAAGAAGTAGTACTTTTTACATGTTTTATCATTGTTTCTTTAATAAAATGGGATTTTTAGCTTTTTACCTTTGGTTGTATGTTGTTTTTACTCTAACAAGGATGATACTTTCAGCATCCACTGAGTTCCAAGGTTTTTATGAATTATTAAAATGTGGCTGTTGAATTTGCTATGTGATGCACAAAAACCTTGGTACAATAATTCTTTTTTTATTGTAGGTTTAATCAATAAAAAACTGATTCTAGTTAACAATGAACTGATCAAACTAACAAGCTGTTCATCAAAACCTTATTTACAGCATTAAATACAGCACAAATGTGAATTAATGTGCTTCTGAATGGACTCGCCATTAGGCTCATTTTTGCATCCATGCCATAGAAAAATTGTAGTTTCCCCCTGAAAACGTTGTTTACACTTCAGATCCAGCAACATAATAACAAACAACAGCATCCGTTTTATTTAGAGATTGGGAAAATGAAGCTTTGGGTAATATTAGATGTTAAAAACAGTCTAAAAGTAACATTTGTCTATCTTAATGTTGTATAGGATGCATCTGATGCCATTACGCACAGATCAGACCATCATGTTTTTTATCTGAAATCAGCATCTTGTCATCAGATGATAGCCAGAGATGGTGATGTATGGCTTTTATAAAATGATTTGACTTGACCATATGTTATTTTTTCTTAAAGAAAATAACATGTTTTCAAAATCTAAAAAAAACCTACTTAGATATGATGTCAACAATAATACCTAAATACATGATTAATGTCAGCATTGCAAAGATGCCTCACTTAGAGAAGTGAAAATGTGCAGACAGTTGATGTTATTACTGATGACTGCATATGCTGAAAAATGCATGAGAAATTATTCCTGTGTTCTACTGATGTGAAAAAAGCTTCTGTATGTTTCCTTCCTGGCCTGTTTTATAAACTCAGAAAGACAATTTACCAGAGATGAAATTGAAATAACAGAGGCCAAATGCCTTCAGCGCTGCTGATGAGGCCAGAGAGAAATGAAAGCAATTAAAAAGTAGAAAAGTAGGAGTGAAAATCATAATCAAAACATCAATAATAGAAGAAAAGGATAGAAATGAAAATAAAACATCTACATTTTCCTAAACCAGTGAGGCCATGGTGAATCAACATCAGCTGAATGGTTCACGTTGGCTCTGAACTGGGAGGAATGCCTCTCTGAACACCCACTGAAGTTCTTCATGCCTGACTGTGACGCTCCTTTTTGTTATTATTCAATTACTGAAGGTCACAGCTCCACAATAACAGCTGGCCTTTGAGTTTCTGCAGACAAAATGAACACAGTCACTATGTGACCAGTTGCTCAGGAGAACAGACAAGAATCCCTTCAGCCACAACCTCCAAAACTCTCTAAGCTAAATGTTTTGTTTGAACTAAGAGGCCTGTTCATACACACACACATGATTGAATAATCTGCAGACATGATTGGTCGGTTAGTGGTTGAAGACTTTTCATTGGATCTCGCGAGTTCAAAATGTTTCTCAGGGTGCAGCAGGGTAAGGTCACTGCTCAAAGTTAGTACTCTAACAGAGAGTTCACGTAACCAACAGCGTCAAGTTAGTGGATGACATAACTGTGGATGGACTGATGGAGGAGAGAGCCTGCAGGACTGAGGGAGATGGACAGGCCACATGGTGCATGTGAGCAATTACCAAAGACAAGGAGTAGGTTAAACTTCAGCAGTAGTTGTGCGGACCCCTGTTCCACCCTTCAGGATCCTGGTTTAGATGGGCAATACCAACATTTTCTTGTTGATATATGATATCATTAGTTTGTCATTATGGTACATTTATGAACATAAATGCTTGAAACAAGTTTTATAAAACAAAATATTTTGTACCAGAAAGGGAATTTATTGCCAAACAAATCATAAACAGTGTTTACAGGGTGTAAAGTATATAAAAGCATAAGAACTGCTCCACTACATAAAAAGAAAAAGTGTGTCTGTTATTGATGAGAGATAAAGTGTGTGCTGCAAACGACAGGATTTATTGATAAAATATGTTAATAAAATAAATAAAACAATGTGCAAAAACCTTCATAAACAAGTAAATCATCAGTAACAACATAATCGTCACTACCATAATCCTCTGACACAGATCATTTTACTGCCAAAACTCTCTGAAGTGAAAATAAATGGCATATTTTGTATCAGCACAGTGGGGTCTTAATACCAGATACCAGCCTTTATTGACCTCAAGGATGACGTCATGATGAGGCCTTTAACATGAGAAGTTAAAGATAACACATGAAATTTCCACTACAATTCTCGACTGATTAGAATGAAACCTGTTTCGTACAAAATCACAACAGAAATAAAATGTCATAAAAGTAAATGAAACAGCACACGTGAATGAAACGTCATAATGAATCACTCACATTAAAGCCGTTAGATCGTCCTGGAGCTCAGTTCAACTCATTCAATCAAGGCTTATTTTTATAGCGGCAATTCTCAACAATGTCAAAATCAAATTTATCGATTTATAAAGCATTTCCCATATAGATAGGTAGCATAAAAACTAACAACAATGAACCATTTGTAAACACACCCATCTGATTATAATCTCACTCATAATCACACCCTAACCCTCAGACATGGTTGTTTTGGGTTAAATAACATGTTTCGAGCTGAAACATCATCATAGAAGGTTTTTACTGATTTTCTGAGTTAAATCCAGGTGGCAACGCTTTTTCTGGGTTTGTATCTTATTATTATTATATTTTGGCTTTTAATTTTTTACTACGAAGCACTTTGACCATGCTTTGTGCAAAATAAATTGACATTGACCTAAAACCAACAGACATGAGTGGACGTAGACTGCTTATAGCTTATATGACAGAAGCCGGATTTAATATGACGTTCAAAGCTGTATCATACGTCTTAGCTGCTGACTTGTTTTTATTTGAAGAGAATTAGAAAGTTGTGTAAATAAAACCGTTACTGCTGCTTACTTTCATTAAGCTGGAGACACCTGGACGTCCTTCAGGTTCTGCCGTTTTACTTTTAGGTCTGCTGCTGTAAGCGGAGCCTCAGTTCCTTTGAGCTGAAATATTTGTCCTCCCACGTTGCTGCGCCTGGGCAAAGAGAAGGAGGAGGGGAGGCCTCAATAAGGCCTGCTTTGTTCAAGCATTCCCCTCTCTGGCTCAGAGACAAAGACACTTGAACAAAGCTGCATATCAATCGCCATCCGCTGAGGGAGTTGCTAAGCTACAACTCCCACCAGCTGCCCCAGTCACAGAGGAGAGAGAAGACAGAAGGCCGGGATGCGAGGGGAGGAAGAACGGCTTTGGTCCACCCAGAAAAGCAGAAACCCAAACTTCCCTCTTCTTGGTTGCCTCGGAAACCAGCAGAGACACAACAGCATGGTGGCCTTGAGTTAGCAGTATGGCCTCAAACCAACAATGGCCCTAGTTTGAAGCAGCTCATGGCCTCAGCGTGGATCCTGCAAGAACCTGCTGCGTTTACGTGGGCCTCATGTCAGCATTTCTGCACAAATTTATCTCCTAAATCCTCTGAATCGTTAATGTGTATACTGGAAACTGAATTAACTATAAATGATTCATGATCCCTGTGGGTGCGGACTGATTAAACGCATGCATAATGAGCTGGTTTGTAAACTGTGAGCAACAGAAATCATGCTTTTTTAAATCATTCATTAGTTAAGCCGAAGGTTTGTGACACCACTCTGCTTCAGCCTCAGTTAATTTTCACTACAGTCTGATGAAGTGTGACAGCATGCATGGTTTTAGTTCCTGCTGATCAGAGTATTGTCATGGGACAAACAAAAGGTAAGATAACTGGATAAACTCAATAAAATTATATTTAAATCTTGGATCATGACCCCGTTTCAGTAAATCATGTTGGAGGCGCTGTGTGGAGCAGCTGAGCACAGATCCACTGAGCTTTAAACACTGAACATTTAACATTTTATGATGATACAGTGTTCACGGTTCGGTACGCAGCCGTATAGAACAATTTAATACAAAAACCGTCAGGGATATTCAATGGCTAGCAGACTAGCAGCTTGTTCAGGCCTGAGTCAGGTGTGTTGCAGCAGGGACACTATGAAAACCTGTGGGGACCCTTGATGACCAGGATTGAAGATCCCAGTAGCCTGTCTTTGTATATATAATCAGGTTTGGTAAATGGACTGAACTTGTATAGCGCTTTTCTAGTCATGTGACTCATGTCTCATTCTCCCATTCATACAGCACCTATATTGATACATGCATACTTGGTGCAAGTAATTAACATTGCCCGATAGGCACATCGTGAGGCAAGGTAGGGTTCAGTGTCTTGCCCAAGGACACTTTGACATGTACCGGAGTGAAATCGAACCACCAACCTCCTGTTTAGTAGGCGACAGCTCTGTCCACTGAGCCACAGCCGATTACTTGTAGTTCTTGTTTTACAGCGCTAGCCTATTGTGATAATCTTTGTTTTTTACATCCACCTGCATCCTGAGTCTGCATTGGGGTTCTTCCTCCTCACTGCCATATTACAAAACATGCAAGTTGTTAGTGAACGTTAGTTTTTTACAAGACAGCTGCTCTGACAGTAAGTCTAAAGGATGACTCGGGTTCCCCAAATGCAAAACATCAGATTTGTTTTCCTATTTCACAATTATTGAGCTTAAAATAACAATAAAATAAGTGAAATCAAAAGACGGTACTTAGCTCCTCTGGTGAGTCTCACATGCTGTAGCAGCTCAGAGTCTATAAGTTCTGGATTAGGCTGTTTTTTCCTTGCTTTGTAATAAGCACTTCTCATCCATGAGATTCTTGTGGACAGACCAGGATGTGCTTTGTTGTACAATTTTCATCGGGTAGAGCACTGACATCAAAGCTCATCTCTTTCAAAAGAAGTCCATGTAAACTTTATATCATCTTTTTATCCAATTCTTTTCTTTCATTTACCAGAAAAACATCCTTCTCTCTCTGGCTCCAGTATTCCCATGCATAGCAGTATGCCAGATTTGTTATTGCATACACTTTGTACCTTTATTTTCAACAAACCGGGTGTTTTACCTTCATCAGTCTAAAGCCTCTTTTCCTGTAAACTCCTCTTGCTGAATTTTGCTTTCCGGTAACCCGTCCATGATGGACTATAGAAAATATAACTATTTTACCAGCTGAAAGTGTAGGAGAAAAAAGGTTGCCATGAAACTTTCCCAAAACTGAATGGGAAGAAACTCTTCTGTCACCTCAAATTACTCCAATAGGAGGAAGTGAACTGGATTTATTGTTAAACTTTGCGCCCTCTGGAGATCGCTTCACTCTCCACTGAACTAGTCACAGCTCCTGGGATTTTTACAAGGGGTGCCCACATTTTTGCCCGCCTCTACTGTACTACTACTGTTGATGTCCATGCTTTCCTGTGAGCTCTGTCACTTGTGTTTCGATGCCTGGTGAGTTCTTTCTTCAGCACCAGCAGGATCAGGAAATCCACAGCACAATATCCAACGCAGCGACTGACCAACTTTACCAGGACGACCGTTTACAGACCAACCGCAATGCTCACAAAGTCTTGTTCACAAATGAAACTGGCTAAATGCACAGCCAGCACAAGTCAGAAGCAAACTGGCCGGTTGCTTAGGACCCTGGAGACACCAGGGGGCCTTAAGCCTTGCTGCTCATCAATCTTCAATGGTACCAACATATTTTCATATCTTAAAACACATCGTCCATCCGTCCAGTGTAGCAGGGTAGGCTGTATTGGCATATTGGAATAAAATACTGACGCATGGTTTAGAAAACATGACATGTAAGGTTAACCACAGAAACCAGTAAGTTAAGAATGTATTTCTCACCTTTGTACTATGATGTATTTTAGTAGGAAGAAAGGTGAAAGAAAACATCGAGTGGATACAGACACACATGAGGGACTGTATTCTCACCATTTCTCTCCATATTGTTCATCTCAGACTTCCAATACTACTCTGAGTCCTGTCATCTGCAGAAATACTCTGATTACTCTGCAGTTGTGGGGAGTATTAGTTAAGCTGAGTACAGAACTGGTCAGCCAGTTTTCACAAGCTAAACATGATCGTTGATTTCAGGAGGAGCAGGAGTAAATGAAGCTTACATCCTGGGAGAGGAGGTGGAGGAATACTAGAACACTGGAGTTCAGAGTAGACTGTAAATGCAACACAGAAATATCAAAAACAGACTCTACTTCATTAGGAAAGCTGACATCACTTGCTGTCTGCACCAAGATGTATTTCCTCTGTCCTCCTCACAACTCAGTTTTACTTTGACTTATTTGAGATTTCTTCTAGCTATGGGGTTAGGAGGAACCAATGAATAGAAATATTTTTAAGATTACATATTTGATTATATATGATGTAGCTATAATAAATAATTTTAAATTGAAATAACAAAATCTCATGGTTTCTCAGTTTCCAGATACACAGAATTTATTGGGCAGAAGACCAAATATGTGATGTCAACATGTGAGGATGCTAGGTCTCAGGAGGCTATATGTCTGTAGTTGACACCCAGGGTACTAAATTAAAGTAAAATTGCCTGAGAATATATGTGGCAGCCTTGAAACTGCTGCTTGAATCCTCCATATGCTAATAAATGGCACCTCACTGGGGCCTTTATTATTCCTTTCATTAAAATAAATTATTCATTTGTCGTTATTCTCAATGTGATTCTCCTGATATTCACGGTTCAAAATAGTATTTATTGTGAAATTATATTGTGAGAAACTTTGTGGATGACATGCATATGTGTGAAATATGACGCTAATGAAAATGCTGTTTTTTCTTATTGATTATTAGTAATATCAATGAGAACTTTTACTTATTTCATTTAAATTATGACCAAATAGGAAAAGCACTCAGTAAAGCATTTTCCCTAACTTATTGTTAATGGTGTAAATAAGGAGTGGGTATCTTACAATACAGCAGAGATGTTTCTCTATCAGTGAAAAGGCTGTCGCCTATTAAACCCCCCCAAAACCCCCAAATAATCCAGAACTTTAAGAAGGTCCCCCCCCATCAGCATCAGCAACAGAAGATCCGGACACTTCGTTGCCCTCTGTCAGCTGAACACAGAGGCAGTCTGGTTTGCTCTGTTCAGTGTCAGACGGCAGGCGGTGGAAGCTGGCTGGGAGCCCATCAGCATGCCGGGGGCCACTGGGCTCTTCAAGAGGACATGGGAAACATCAGCAAGGCCTCTAAATGAACTCTGGGGGTCCCTTTCAGTGCTGAGCAAACAGAGCTTTCATTAACTTGATGGCTCTCAGTCAGGAAAAACGCTGAATACAAAGAAAACATCACACAGACGGTTTAATCCTAAGCAAAGGTTTCTTTATTCTTTGCAGAATGTTTTTCAAAATACCCTATTTTTATTCAGTGTAAAGTTTTTGATATATATATATATATATATATATATATATGTATATAAAATGTGTTACTGAAGGTATTCTTATTCTTATTAACAGTTGGTGCGGAAAGCATTCAGACAACCTTACATTTTTTAATTTAAGGGAAAATTAAATTTAAATTTCAGCCATTGCTAATGGTTGAAATTGTTTTTTTTTCCTCAATAATTTACCTGCAGCACAACATTTTGACAGAGCATAGTATTGTAGACATTTTTGCAAACATTTTACAGAGCAAAAACAGATATATCACATGGTCATAAGAATTCAGACCATTTGCTGTGACTTTATATATATTTAGCTCAAGTGCTGTTTGTTTCTTCTTATCATCTTTGAGATGGTTCTACACTTTTATCAAAGCACTTCTGTTTAATTAAATTGATTTGACTTGATTAAATCAGACACTATATAAGACCTAACAGCTTACAGTGCATATATTGGGAAGGCACAGACCTAGGGCAAAGGTTACAAAAGAATTCCTGCTGCACTTAGGGTTCCTAAGAGCACAGGGGCCTCTATAATCCTTAAATTATAGAAGTTTGGGATGACGAGAACGCTTCACGGAGTTGGCCCCGGCAAAACTGAGCAACAGGAGACATAGCGATTTGGTGAGAGAGGTAAAGAAGAACCCAAAGGTGAGCTGCAGAGATGCAGTGGGGAGATAAGAGAAAGTAATAAATCAACCGTAGCTGCAGCTAGGTTCAGCTGTAGGGACAGGATGACTGGTTGCAAGTGAAGGAAAGATGAATGCGACCAAATACAGACAAACTTTAGAAGAAAACATTCTTAATCCAAAAGGTTCACTTTCCAACAAAACAATGACCCAAAGTACAGCTAAAATGACAAAGAACATCTCTGTGACAGCTCCTGTATGTGTCAGGCAGAGTCCGGACTAAGACACATAGAGTATCTTGAAACCTGAAACATCAACTTTCACCGTCCCACCTGACAGAACTAGAGAGGATCTAAAAGTGTGATTGGTGGAGGATCCTCAAATCTAGCTGTGAAAAACCAGTGGCATCAGTTTAGGAAGACTCGTGGCTGTGCTAAAGGTGCTTCTGCTCAGTACAGTAAACAACAGGCTTCTTATGGCAAATGTGATATTTCAGTTTTTGTTCCTTGATAAATTTGCAAAAATGTCTAAAATGATGTTTCTCTGTCAAAATGGGATGCTGCGTACATTATTGAAGCAAAAATCAACTTAAATGATTGTAGCAAATAGCTGAAAATCTACGTGAAAGTTTTAAGGGAGTCTAACTAATTTGTCATTGTACATACTGTACATATATACACAAACATGTATACATATGTTTATATATTTATATATTAGAAAGGTCCTGAGCTGAAGATCTGTGAGGGGTGGACCTCTGCAGGATGGTACAGGAATAACTAGTAGATGGATCTTTATTACCGTCAAAAGATGATCTAGATTTAAAACATTTGAACATCTGTTTTGAAAGATGATGCACCACAAACTAAGAAATCACGTGTATTCATAAATGTAATCCTAAAACTGTGACACAAAACACACAAACACATCACAGAATTCATAACCTCATATGGATCATCCAGCAGTTACAGCATCTAATATGGTTTTGTCTTTGATGGCAGGACTCAAAAACAGAGACAGAAGAACAGAAGGCTAAAAGTAAAGCTCTGCTCTGCTCTGATCTGTGATCTCAATACAAGCTGCTTTTCTGTCCACTTTCACTAATTTGTGAGATTCGTTAGACGTAAGTCTGCAGAACAAATTGTTTTATATAAGTTTAGACTCTTGAAGCTGGAAAAAACATGTTAATATTTACTATTTTCTGGTTGGTTATTTATAAGGAAAAAGGAATAAACGGAGGAAAGGATATAAGGATGAAAAGTTTGTCATGTTTTTGGATAGTTGCTAGTCTTTCTGCTGCCACATGAGAGCAGTGTTGCTCCACCTGACAGTTCTCAGACTTACAGAGGAGACTGAAGTTGAATGAATTTAAATGTACAGTACGACAATGATAATTTTTACGTATTTGTATTTCAGAATAAAAAAGAAACTGCATATAAAACATAGATTGTTTGTATAAAATTGTTCATAGTAATCATTCAGCTCTGTTTCATTTAATCTTTCTTTACGGCACCAATTGTGTTCCTTCTCTGTATTAAGATGTTAAGGATCAAAAGGAGAGCTTTATTCAAATACGTGAAGATGACAGGTTAAGTGGTTTTCATCTGTGGTGATGAGGAAAAGGTTTGGAGTAAACCTCCACATAAAGAGCTGGCAGGTTTCTCTCAGCCTATATGGTTGCCTCCCACAGTACAAAGTCATGCATGTTGGGTTCATTGATGATTTTCTTGGCCACGAGTGTGCATGGCTGTGTGTCTCACTGACGTGTCATCTGTGATGGACCAGTCCAGGGTGCATCCAGCCCTCATTGACCCTGCAGGACGGAGTGGATGCAGCTGATGAATGGAGGGTTGTGCTGTATTACGCAACACAGCCTGGTTTTTCTGCCATTCATGTAATTGATTGCAGGCTAACGGAAACACCTCTCTGGGTGTTAACAGTTTCCATCCTCCTGAACAAACATCTTTCTGTGGACCCGGGTCGCATCTATTTGTCACATAAATGGAGACGGCTTTATTGTATAACTTATAAAACGTGCAGTTTTCGGAGCCTGGCATACATTTTTACTATCAAACATTACTGCTGGAAGCTTTCCATCAGTGTGCATGTGTGTGTGTGTGTGCTGGATGTTTACACAGTGGGCCTGCACTTTTCCTAACAGAGATCAGTTCGCAACGTCCATATTTAGACTCTTCGAAGGTTCAACAGCGCAGCTTGTTTATCACTGTGAGACACAAGACACAACGCAGGATTTCATACCCACATATGGTGTGTGTGCGTGCGTGCGTGTGATAAAGTGAGGACAAGTTCTTTTCATTGTCAGAGGCCATGAGTCCAGGTGTTTTATTTTGCAGATTTGAGGAGGGATTAGGACTATCCCAGAGGACAGGCGGTAGAGTCTGAGAGATCAAATAAAATGCGACCAGACAGACACAGTATTCGTTTATTGGTCCATTATTCTTCTTCCCAGTCTTTGTTTCAGTTCATTCAGGTTCTGCACGGCTCTCTATGGTCCCGGGTTGAGTTGTGGATTTTGACTGGAGCTTTATTGTTGTCTTTTTCAGTCTTTCTGTTGTAGATCTGCTGTTGTGTTTGGGATCATCGTCCTGCTGCAGCAGTTTCAGTGTTTGATTGTTCCGACACAACGTAATAAACCTAAGCTGTGCTGCCATGTTCTTTTTAGTAAGAAGAGGCTTTCTCCTGGGGCCTTCCAAACAAGCCATTGTTGTCATCAATATCACAAAAAGGTGGCGATCTTTTGGGTGGAGGTATGGTTTATGCCATCCACAACGGATCCCGTCCAGTGGAGGTAGGCAAGGCAAGTTCATTTGCATGGCACATTTCATGTACATGACAATTCAAGGGGCTTTAAATACAAAAATTAGAAACATTACAGCTGGGTGCAGAAAGCATTAAAAATAATTAAAAACAAATGTAAAATCACAAAATAAGAAAAAGAAAGAAAAAAATCTTTGGAGAGAAAAAATATATATAAAAGGCTGCAAATAGAAAAGGTTTTGACCCTGATTAAAAACTGCTGAGTGTCAGCAGACCTGCAGTTTTCTGGGAGTTTGTTCCACATGTTTGGAGCATAAAAACTGAACGCTGCCTCTCCGTGTTTGGTTCTGACTCTGGGAACTGAAATTAGACCTGACCCAGATGATCTGAGGGATCTGGTTGGTTCATAACGAACAAGAAGTTCCTGAAAATATTTGGGCCCTAAACCATTCAGTGCTTTGTAAACTAACAGCAGGATTTTGGACTCCTAATAAATAGAAAAAGTGTCTCAAGGACCTTCAATAGAAGGAGAATCAGCTTCAAATATCTATGTAAATGAGGTATTTCAATCTCTTTTTAGTTGTTATTCTTAAAAAATAAACAGTGCTTAAAAGAAGCTGTTTTGGTTTTGGCATGATGGGAAATATTTGTAGAACAATGACAAAATGGGAATGTGGATGTGGAAAACTTGTAATATGTGGCATTTTATATTTTGTTGGTAAAGCCGTTTACTTTAGGTGTTCCAGTCTACATATTTTTCTCAATCAGGCCGCCATCTAGTCATCTGATCTTCATTAATGTTGCTCTTACAGAATCAAAGTGATGTATCTAAAAAATAAATCAAAGGCCAAATGACAAAGTGGAAGAAGCCAGGAATACATAGTATAGTTCTGATCATTCATCTACTAGATAACTTATTCATTCTGAGACCTTGCATCTTTAATGTTTTCTTTGTGTTGCGCTATAATACTTCAAGAATCTAAGCTGTTACTGTATGTATTGAAGGCTGGATGTATAGATGCAGTTTTTTTAAGTTGTCATGTTGTTGTTAGATCAGTCGAGCTATAAAATGTGTGTCTTCAGAGAAGAGCGTTAATGCTGGTTTGGACACCAGTGAAGCTCACTTCAAAGGTTCTCATGATCCTCTATTTATTATATGTAATTTATGCTGTGGCGTAGAGGTTTTCTATATAAGCATGTTACGAGGCAATCTCCTCACAACCGTCCTTTCTGTCTTTCATTGTGGTTTTCTTTTTGTTTAGCATGATCACAAATCCCAGCTGACATTTGTTTATTTCTGAATTTCAAGTTCCTCTTTGATTGTGTGAAACAAAATAATGTCAGTATTGTGTCGGGGATTTACGCCAGTTCCCACTCGGACATCCCTTATGATATCACCTCATATGACACTCAAGTAAAAAAGGGTAAAAGTCAAGCTGGTGAGTGATTGGCCAGCTGGACACAGTGGGGTGATGACACCAACATCTTGGCAAGCAGGTGCTCTGTGCCAAATTCTCCATTATCTACTCTGAGGTCATTTACCTGGCCATTACTCATTTATTCAGCAAACTGGAAATTAAGCCTCAGGAATTAGCTGACAAGGCCCCAGACAGCCTGAATCCTTTATCCCACCGGAAGAATAGAAATTAGTTTGCAGGAGAAAAAAACATCCAGGTGTCATCTCCTTTACTCGATTGGTGCTGCTTTCATCTTAGTTCATTTAAATTAGATTTTTTTCCCCTCCCAGGTATGTCTAATGGCACAAAAATTTACTCTTGCATCCCTAGATTAGCATGAGTTTGCTTTTATTCCATCATAGCTCCCCAAGTGCTGAGGGAAAATGACAGCATTGAAGGGCGAGGCTTCAGATTGCTCTTATGACTGCAGCTCTCATGCTACGTCTTTTAATAAGGAAAACTTTTATCAAAAGACTTCATTAAAAAAACGTGATTTTTGACCCAAGAAACCTTTTCCGGGATGCATGGGGTCCTTTCTTCCGTTCGCTCTTTGACTGCAGGAAGCTAAACAGAGTTCAGGGGGGAAATTTTAATCCTGGTTAAAGGGCCCAGGGTGGGAGGTTGTACTTTCAAGATTACCTCGAACCTTCTTGGTGGAATACGCCGGCTGGGGTCTTCACCACATTTTATTTTGACCATTTTGTTGTTTCCACCTTTCTTTCCTAGTTATCTCAGTTCTGATAGCCATAGTAGCAGATAAACACTGTCAACGTTATCTTTAATCCATACAAAGGTATTAAGTTGACAATGAAACATTGAAACTCAGATATTATTGCCAGTATCCATCAGCGGAGAGGATTATGAACTATTATTTCTCACTGTGACAAGAACACAGATCAGAATATTCAAACTTTATTCTCGGATTATAATTTATTATTATAAAGCATTTATGTTCTGAAGCCAAGATTTCAGTGTAACTGGACTGTTGCATTGTTCAGTTCAGGATTTTCAAAGTCAAAGCATCTTCATTTATGGCTGATCTAGAGAAGGGGCAAGATTAACCCATCTGGTTTGCGTGCAGCAGTTACGGATGCCATAAAGACGAGTGTGTCTCTTTACAATAATATTACAGTGGCTTTGATATTGCACCCAGAACTGACATCAACATACATCCTATTAACTACCTTATTAACTACATTACACACGTCCAACAGGTGACTGACCTGTTCCTCAACCCAACCATGAGAGCTTATACCTTACTTTTTGGATTTGCAGCTTGAGGTAGTCCTGTTGAATTAACCACTGCAGTTACTGCCGGAGGACACTTTTTTAACCCCCTTTTTCTGATAATATCTTTAATACTATCAGGAATCCATCAGGCCATTCTAAATTGGTCTCCATCTCACTTTAATTTTATTTCGTTTTGACAGCCGTCTTCCCAGATTTATCTGTAAAGATCATCCCCGAATCCAAGTAATTAACTATCCCTAACTCCTGTTTATTGCATCTTGTTAGTGCCCTTGTCATCGGCTCAGAAACTCTGTTATTGGTTACGTGAGATCCTTTAACAGTCTAAATGTTTAGGGCTCTGTGCAGCACGCCTGCCTTCCTCCCAATATCAAAAGCTTCTCCTGTGTTAGATCTGTGATAAACTCTCTGAGACACTGTATTCGTGCATAAACTTTCCCAGTGCTCAAAATCATCTTTTTTAAAGTACAGAAGCCCATTTTCTTCTTCATGTTCTAAGTCTTACCACACACATCCCCTGTTTTTCACTAATTTTGCCAACAAATGCCATATGGTTATTTTCTCATTATCAGCTGGTCAGTTTTTCTTTTTTAGCTAGAAGTTTCATGCAAGACATGCTTTTTATTTTTTTAATTTTGCAGTTTCAGATAAAGTCAGATATCCATCCGTAACCTTACAAGAAATATGTCTTGAAATGATATCCCAGCCATGAAATATTCTGATACACAGGAGTGTGTTAGCACAATAGCTTGCTGTCTGTTTCCTAGCAACTTGCTGGTTTGCTCTGTATTGTTTTAGAGGGCTTCAGGGGGAACATGGTCAAATTTTTATGCCTTGCCTCTGAGATGTCAGGTGCCCAAGCAATTTTCAACAGGCGATTCCCTCAACCCCAACACAAATTAATAGTAATTTTCTTTGCAGCAAAGGGATCATTATCAATTTGCATTACAATGGGATGTGCCAGTCAAAAGTATTCTCCTGAAAGAAATGTGCCCATCTAGTTCCACACAAACACCCTGAACCTGTTACAGGAATATTTATGCTAAAAAATACAGTATCTGTTTGGTTGGCTTTTCCCATGCTCAAGTAGTAGAACTAAAAACACAAAATCAAATTAAAATACTGCTCTTTGCATAATGGACTCATGAATGTGTTTTATGCTGCTGTTAAGTTGTTCTCTCTAGCAAACAGCGATTACTCTCAGGAGTTGGTGAAGAACAATAACTTATTTTGAAGGGCGAACACTGAGCAAACAGCCAAGAAAACAATTTGCCTGACTTCCAAATAACACGGAGATCATTTTTACAGATATTTATTACTGCTACTGTTGATAATAATGGTTTAGCATTGTTGTCTACCTTATGAAAGAAGAAAATGACCCACAAAGTTTTGTCTCTTTTAAATTAAATTGTATTTGCACTTCAAAGTTTAAAAGTTTGATGTAAATATAGACTTATTTTTAAAGTAAAATGTCAATAAATGGCTATGTAGGAGGGTTGAATTATAGATAAGCTGATCCCAGAAAAGTAACATTAAATTCAATGGAGGCTATCATGTGTGACGAGGAGCACATTATGAATTTTTTTTTTACACACATTCACAGTTTTCTAAAGAAACACCTGACAATCTTTGGTCAAAATACCACAGTAACATTAAACAGCCCTGTTTTCCTATTATCAATTCCTATTCCTATTTCCTATTCATGAGCTGTAGCTAGTTTGACGGCATGGAATTGGCTACTACCCCCACCTCTCCTTTAAAAAAACACACTATATTTCCAAACTCAGCTTATTCAATATCTGACAGAGAAATATCTGAATAGTTTTTTCTTTTCTTTCTGCAACTACTTCGACTTTCCTCATCTGTCATTCAGGCAGAGATAATTGGTGCTGATCCCTCATGCGTTGAACTGGACCATGTTGTTTAAACTCTGCAGAAAGTAACAACCAATCACGATTTTTCTGTCAGAAATCGGCTCTATAACCCCGAACTTTACAATCACTTGAGTTGTCTTTGGGTTGGTTTTTTTTGGCAACTAATTATGGGAACTTTTTACTTTACGTGCTATTTCTTTCTCTAAAGTTAACAAGCATAATTTAGTTATGGTGAACTTCTGACAAAAAGAAAATCAGAGTTTCCAACCTATGACAAAGAAAGAAAGATTCCGTGTTACTTAACATTTTACAGACATCAACATTTTCTTTTAAGGTCACTGAGCTATATAACAGTTCATGTAAGTTTACAACTACACAGTCAACTAAGAAAGGATATGAAAAATAAAAATTGGAGTAAATGTAAGGTTGTATATTCATGCCAGTTACATGTTGAGCTTGACAACCTTACACAATGTCAGGCACGATGTTAGAGCAGTATATTCCCTTAGTGAATAAATTCATACCTCTATATAACCAACAGTAATGGAAAACAAGACCTACATTTCAGATGAGTGCAGTTTTCTCTCTTGGGTTCTTGTTGGTATGATCAGAGGTTTAGGTAAGATCAACTCATAACAGGTTACCACTCTGTGTGTTTTTTTGCGTCTGCATCTCGGGGTCAGGAATACTGCTCAAATGGATTTTCCACCGTGAAAAGATGCTTTCGGTGAACTTGCGCAACCACAAAGAACGTGAGGAACAAGAGACTTTGAAAATAATTCTGCTGAAGGAAACATCAGCTTCCTCAAAGGACACTTGAATAAAAGTGCTCCGCTGCGTTTTCCATTGAGAGAAAGCAAAAACCCACCGTGTTGACACAAGAGCCCTTGCTGGCTGAGAGGCTTTCAGAAGAAAGCAGTGTGCTCGTGCACGCGCGCGTGTTTTCATGCATGCGTTTGACTGTGAAGATGAAAGATATACATAATGCATCATGCTACACAAAGCAGCACTCACATGGGTATCATGAGTCAAGGTGGAATTACCTGCACTCCTACTGTCGCATGCTCTTATCAAAGAACAGTAATAATTCCAAGGTGAAGCTGGTCGGTGTTGTACATGGTAATATATTTAGGCAGACCACTGTTGCGAACCATCTGCAGGTCCCTCTCAGATCCTGGTGGTTCAGGAAAGCAGCTGGAGAGCTACAGATGGCTGAGGTAGAGGAGGGAAAGAGTGGAGTCACGGCAATGAAGAAGGGCTTACTTTTTTATTATTAACTGTTGATCCTGTTAAAATGAAAGCTGACTTTCTGGCACCTTTTGGATCTCCCATCGGTTTCCTCCTCCTAATCACTGTTACAGATGAAATGAAGCAGAGCTGGAATCATTTTTAAAACTCACCGCTGGTGGGGTACGCTTTTAAAGTTTTGGCTTTAACGATCAAATTCTAAACCTCGCTGAGTTATTGCTGTGGACCTTGATGTCATGTAGCTTCATATAAGTCTGACTGCAATGTTCACGCAGTTCAAGTCAGTGTGAAGAGCTGTGTCTGCAGCAGTGTGATCGGAGCAGCTCAGCAGGTTAGCATTAATACTCCAGATGGCTCTCCACCATAGCCAGAGAGCATTTGTAGACTTCTCCTCCCGCCTTGTTCTGGGTAAAATGAGGCTTAATTAGAAGTGTTTGCATATATTTTGTCTCTTTTTTTGTGCTGCTTTATGGCAGGACTCATTAAAAAGTTGATCTGAAAGAGAAGTGTTTCTTCCTTCCTCCACTTTCCCCCGTTTTTACACGAAAACAATTGGATCGCTGAGGAGAGGTCCAGACGCTGCACGCATATGATTTGCACTTTCGGCTTTTTGACGTCATCAGCATTTTCTGTGCCTGCCAAGATTCATCCAGGCACATAAAGGGGAATGACTCAGCTGAAGCATCCTTGGGTTATTCCTGCGCCAATCTGATCAATATCTGCATCAGATCTCTCAAAAGCAGGAGAGCCGAGGCTCAGAGGGGACGCCAGCAGCAGAGAGCTGCTGCCCAGGGAAAGAAATACTGTATTAGTGATTAGTTACTTGTTTCAGGTCCTTGATTTTGATTTGTTTTTATGGTCAGTCGGTAATGACTGTGCTGCCTTTATTCACAGCAAAAAGACAACTAAGGCGTAGAACTAGTTTTGCTTTTCTTCTATTAAATCTCCTATGAACAATGATCCCTGATCATGTTGCTTTGGAAGAGTTCATAAATGGGTTCATAAAATAGATTGATCTTATGTAGTTTTCAACTTTTAACTGTGTTAATCTTCTATTTTAAAATCTGGCATGCTTCAAATCCAGGCTGATATACTTTCAACTATTTTGAGTTCTTATAAAGCATTCCTCCTTACTTTTTTTCTGTTTTTGCTTTAAATTTTAAACTTTCTTTTCCTTTATGTTGCATCAGCTTTTTCCATTTCTCTATGTAGCATGATGCCGTTATGTTTATTTAATCATTATCTGGGGCAAAAAATCCCCTTTATCTTTTTTGGGGGAGTATGTTAAATAATGTTAGTAAAACTAATGACAGTAGTTATAGCCTTGTTCTGTGTAAATCAATATTTTACTTGTTCACAGGTTTTTTTATGTTTAACCAGGAATATTAGCAGTGGTGTTACAGTAGGTGAAAGATAGTAGTAATGCACCTTTATAACCACATACAACAGACGTTCTTTGCACCCGCTTCTAATTTCTACTGTAGTCCATCAAAGTAGCTTCACAAGAAATGAAAGCTCAATATAAGCTCTAGAATAATCTAATAACATCAAACTACTCTTCAAAAACCTACATTTATTTTAGTATCAACACGCAAAAATACAACAAGATATAAGTATGCACAGCCCTCATACATTTAGATTATAAATTGTAACTCTAGGTCTATAAATGAAATGTTTTAACCACCCATCGAAGAGTTTTTCTACCGTATGCAATCCGATCCATCTGTCTTTCTATCTATGAAAGCTGAAGTTGGCTCTGCGCTCAACTGTTTTCACCTAAGGAAACCATTATGAAACAAGGGGGGGGGCATATCCCTTGTCCTAGGATTATGCCTATGATAATTATATGATTCTATTAAACACTAGTAGATAGGGAATAAATCATATTAATATTGTGTGTGAGAAAACTTCCTGAACATTCAATAGAACATATTACTGCTTTGTTTCTCTGTGCTACTATTAACCAACACATCTCCCATATTAAAGTCATCTCAAAAAGGAAAACTGTTGGGGATGATTATTAATTCACTTTTGAGCAAGTTTTTCAAACACTATCAAAGATCTGCTCAGCTGTGCTGGTTGTCTGCTGGATAACGTGATGACACTTAGAAGTTACTTTCACTTCCCTGCTTTATGTTCTGTAAAGAAATGGACATGTTTCTTATTTTGTGAAAAGATACACATACTGTACCAGTACATATGTAAAAGACCAATATCACCCTCTCAGACAGCTTTGTGTGATGAAGGAATGGATGTTTATGTAAAACAACTGCACTTCATCTCCATATAGTGTTACAAGGTGGGGAGATGGTTATGGGTGTCATGGAGGCCTTTTCTGTGAGTTCAGGCCGTCTTTGTTTTCCCAGACGGACTTTGTGAGAGGAGGGATCTGCTGAAAAGGCTTCTTTGTTGTTCCTGTCGCTACAAATAATTATTTTATTTCCAGCTGTATGTTTAGGGACCATACATATGTGGAAAAAGCTTTTCATGTTTACCGTGGAGTGGTGAGATGTTTTTAGATATTGGCTGAAGTTCTGAAAGACTGTGATCATTTTGCTCTTGTGGGTGCAGTGTCTGAATGTCATCATGAATTTTATATGGGAATTGTTAGAAATGTTCCTGAGCATACTGATGGAACTGCTTGCATAACCCAAAACCTGCAGCTGAGTCTGTTCACAGTTTGTTGATGTCTTCTGTGTGCCAGTGCTTTTACCGTTTGGCTTTTCCCTGTGCAACACCTGATACGTTTGATGCAGGGCTCCACTATGTGTTACATCACTGTAGCTCCATTCGTCAGTTTCGACATATTCACATCGACATTGACACCGTTTTCCTGTCCTCAGACTACCGGTTGTCTTTTTTTGTTAGGATAACAAAATAGCCTGAGGCTTTTCTCCATGTTATAATGGCAGTTTTAGCTCTTAACTGAGTTCCGACACCTTTATAAAACAGACATATCTTATAGAACATGTAGCAGTGAATGTGTCACATTTTATTTGGTTCCTGCTTTTCCCCTAAGAGATAGTCCAGGACCACAGGGAAACTATCAGAATCATGCAGAAAAGACGTTTTTCGCCTGAAAGCCACTAACAGGGTGGGATTTAGGAGAAAAAGATATTGCTAGCATTTTAAAGCTCGGCATTTCACGCTGTAAAAACATGTAAATGTGTAGGTTTGTTGACTTGTGTGTGCAAGTAACAAGATTTAAAAAGCTGTTTTCTCCTCTTTCAGACCAGTGCACTGTAACGAGGACTTACCTTTTTCTCCACAAGTTCTGGTTCTTCAGCACCATCTACTACTTTGGTAACTGGGCCTTCATTGGGGTAAGTCCCAGTTGTCTTCATCCTGATTTTAGAATTTTTTCAGGAAGACATACAACATAAGATATGTTAACCATAAGCGTTTGAAAAGGATTCTTTCAAGAATGAGCGGCATAGAAGAAATATGAAGTTTAATTTCATCCCAGGAAAAGCTAATGGAAAATAATCTACCGAGACAGCACATACTGCTTATCGCCTCCGAAAAAAAAAGTTTAATAGCCTCTTTCCTGCGAGCCCTTGCTGGACTCTATCGATCAAATGCTTCTCAAGAAATATCTCCTAATGTGTGCTGTGCTTATTATTTTTACTGTAGGCTTTCCTCATTGGTCTGGTGGTGTCCTGCTGCAGAGGGAAGAAGTCAGTGATTGAAGGAGAGGTGGAGGCCGATGACTCAGACCTAAGCGATGATGAATATGTGCACTGAAAAAAAAAACACTCTTGTACATATTGTAGCCATAACTTAAAGGGACTAGAAAAAAAGTACAGTTTCATTAACAAATGAGTGTCAGAGATCTGTCCCAATTTAACTTATTGGTTTTAAGGAGTTATTGCAGCGGCGTCTTCCGGAGTGCAGCCTCGTTTTGAGTTGGTGCGTCCCTCCCCTTTAATGAGACAGCTCAGACTGATCGTTATGCCTTCCTCAGTCAATGTTATTGATGACTTTGGGATTCGGGGAGTGTCCTCCAACTCAGTCCTACCTTGAGAATTCAACAGTCTGACATAAATTGGTCATTTTTCAGGAGACAGGCTTATTGCAGCAGCAGAGACAGAAACGTGTGCTGCTGCAAAATATAACGTTTAGGTTTTATTTGGAACAAACTTCAGGTGTAAACTTGTTTCATGTTCTTTCTAGTTTCTAGACCCTTTAAGTGATTCATTTGTCGAAACATCTACAGCTGGCTATAATACATCTTTGAAAGAAAATTAAGTTAACGCTTTTCCTAAAAGCTGCCTGTTACTGCATAAAAATAACGTTTCCTAAGTGATTGATTTTGTTTTAGTTTTGTTTAAGGTTACACATATTTGAGTGGATGTGCTGTATTTTCCTCCTCTACATTCAGTTATTTGCAATTTCAGGCCATTTTATAATAAAGCCCACCTGCACCTGCACTCCTGCTTTATGTACAAAGTCTAAAGGACCAATTTCATCTGCAGTGTTTTCAGTGTTTCAGCTGTACATGGTTTTTAATTACAGCATCTGGCTTCAACAGCTATTTGCACTCTGTGTTGGGAGAAAAATGTGAAATGCTGAATAAGAAATAATCAAAGATATGGATGTGATTTTCCTTTAAGTAAGAGGTACTTTAACATTTGCTAGTGCTGTGGAGTTTGTGAACTGCAGGCCTGTGATATAAAAGCTGTTTATGGCTTCTTTTAGCAGTAGAGATGTTTTTTCAGCTTATTTATGTTAAATGGGTAGAATCAGATGATTTAAGGTGGAAACCAAATGTTTGTGCCTCATGAATGTATACTACTATGATGGGCACTTACCTCTGATTGTTAGCATAAATCTTGTGAATTTTGGGTTGTTGTTTTTTTTTGCTTTGAGATGTTTGCGAGGTTAACTGCCCTGAGATTGAGTGGAGGGAAAAAGCCAGTAGGTGATGATGAAAAGAGCTGCAACATGCTGTTTTCAGTTCAGGTAGAAAGGATTGCTGTTGTGAAAATCGTATCAATATCATATTCTACGTGTATTAAAAGGAATAAAACCATTTAAACTCACCATATGCTCCATTTTTCTTCTTTTCCTAGTTAAATTAAGTTCTAAATTTCCATCCTTGGAAGTTTATTCAGAAAATTGCATCCCAAATTATCTGGATTTGTGATACTTTCTTTGGCTGCGCCAGGGTCCTTGAGTACCACTCTCCTGCAGATTTTAGATGTTTCCCTGCTGCAACACACACAACTCAAATTAAATGGATTTCAAGTTCAGTGTTATGCTCTGTGATACCCTGTTATCTACTCCTTCATTTAAATCAAATGTGCTGAAGTAGAGAAACATCTAAAACTTGCAGGACAGCAGGCCTAAAGGACCAGGGCTGGCCATCCCTGTTCATTACAAGTAGGCAACTATCTCTTGATTAAAAAAAATTGATTACTACCTTTGAAAGAAATCATCATACATTTATTTCAGTAAAGAAGTGACAGCTGTGTTGGAAAAAAACAAGTGGTTTCACTGAATGTATGCAGACTTTTTGCTTTGATAAGGAAAAACTGATTAACAGTTTCTGATGAATAGCAAGTTGTTTCTTCATGCAAAAGTAGATTTAGCATTAAAAGGAAACTGAATTGATTCTTATTATATTTTTTGTGAGGATGAATCCTTTTGACCTGGAGAACATGAGATGTGCACAAAATGTAAAGAAGGGGATATGCAGGTTAAGCATGAAATTATTTTAAAAATAACACAAAAAGGTCGGCAAAGAACATTCGCAAATAAGGCAAGGTCTGCTAGATGGGTCACTAATGCAGAAGAAACCAAAGTAGATCCCTTAAGATATTCACGCAATAGTTTTTTCCCTGTTGTTTCTTAATTTTTTAAGAACATTAATCTTGAAAAGATGTTCAAGGCGTAGCTGCCTACATAAGAAACTCTGGTATTGTGGTAATTGAATGTACCAATAAAATGTCGAAAAAATGAGTGTGAATGAGTTCGGGTTAGAAAACTGGGCTTTAAACTGAAAGTTAAAGGTAGTTTTAACAGGATTGCTGATAAAAACTGGCCAAGAATGAGCTATGAACTACAGCAAAGAAGAGAACTAAAAAATTAACCAATGCTTTCTTAAAACACACACAGACACAGTCAGAAACTATCAAGAAAATAGTGTGAGCTCTTGGAATGAATCCAAATTTGAATCAATTGCTGCCAAAGGTTGGCAGCCAGATAATAGCAGGCAGGTCAGAAATTATGTTCAGGATCCTTTTTTTTGTATTTGTATATTTTTTCTCATGTGAACGCCTTCTTAATGATGCATTTCAAATACTTTTAATGAAGAATACAGTTTTTAAAGAAATCTAAGAAATTGTTTCATTTCCATCTGTTTCTTATTCACAGTCTTCATCAGGTTGATCAATAATTCAGAACAGCAAAGGGCTGGGATGTCTGCATTAGAAACCAGTCATTTAGAGGAAATTATTGCTGATATACTGTATATGTCTCTGCACTACTTCTAATGAGTATGCCATGCTGCATGCTGTTTTTAGTACCTATTTCAATTCAAAGCTTCATAGTTTAGTTAGACTTTTAATTACATGCAAAAAAATGCATGGACTGAAATATTGATCTTTGTTGTTTTTTTTTGTTTTATCAAATGCCCCATCACAGATTATTTTTTATGTTTCTGCTCTTCAAACATCTCTCTCTTTTTACATGTGTGTATATATATATAGAGAGATAGAGATAGCCAGA
>JAVQJG010116060.1:0-19403 GCA_036024015.1 Craterocephalus amniculus | reverse complement strand
TAAAAAATAATAAAATTAAATTAACATTAGGTTAAAAAAAAAGAAAATTCCCCCCAAATTAAGATTGATTCACCATCTACAGCCCAGATTAGATGCAAAGTTTATTCTGTTTTGGGTTTGTAGATAAAACAGATTTCACCACATTTTACTTAACAGTAAAACAGGACTTCACTTAAATGACAATCGAACTGTAAATGTAGAAATATTAGTAAATGAAACTTTCAGCAACTAAACAAACATGACTACAAATATTCTCTGACACTTTGTTAATTTTTTTTATCATTTTATTTTCAATCTTCACAGCAAGTCATTTAACAAAAATCTGATCTTGTGGAGCAGATTGATCAGATACTGACCAGGATATGTGATGGAAGATGAGTTAACTTCATATAAAAGGTTAACATGTTTTAATTGCATCATCAGGTGCACTAACGGCACAGAATGACAGAGAATCTGGTTTTATGTGACTGAAGGGACTCTGAAAGTTCAGTTAATAAAAGGGAACCCCATGATCACAAGAAAAAATTGTTTTCATTTCATTCAACAACTTTTCTTTCAATTAATGCTTCAATGAATCAGACACACCCTGAGGTCTCAGGTCAGTCGGTTCAATCTGGAATCTAGAACCATGATGTATCTGAACGAAATGTTTTAAATCATAGTCAGAGAGCTTTTTGGCAGGAATACCATTTTATTTCATCGTTTAAAGCAGCTGTTTTTATAACAAGAGCTGGAAACTACTGTTCCCCAGGTGGAAGCACATGACTCGTCCTCGTGGATTTTATCCAGTGATGATTCAGACCCAATCACGTTTCCTCCCACACTCCGCTGAGTCGTTTGTGGGGTGATGATTGTGTGAGGACAAACAACGGAAATTAATTGTTTTGTTTCCAAACTTTCTTTATGAAAGGAAAAAAAAACATAAAGTTGGACTAAAATCCAAGAAAATCCTGCAGATGTGTAGTTGGCCTGAGTGTGTAGAGCGCATAATTAGATTTAAGCTAAATTTCTTCCTCGTGCACGTAGAGTCTTCAGTTCAAATGTTCCCCTCGACGTTGCGATGTGGTGATTTTATCGTCAATGTGAAATTTTATTTGCTTTGATGTGACAGACAGATGGGAGGCAGAAGGTTTAATCAGCAGCTGGTTTGGCCTCCACCGAGACTCAAACCTGGGAGAGTTGGACCTGTGAACAAGGGGACAGCTAGCTTCGTCTGACCAACACGTTGCTTTGGGTAGGAATGAAGCCACAGTCTAATAAGTCAAAGGGTGCGTTTGCAGAAAGGCGTGAAACCGGTCTGAGAGTAATCGGATTAGTCTGGAGGTCTCAGTCTCTGTGGTTCATTTTCCGGCTTCAATCTGTTTTCTGGATCTTGGATTTGAGTTCTTTTTTGGAGCAAAGACGCTACATGCAGGTCCTCCTCCTCCTCCTCCTCATCATCCTCCTCCTCCTCCTCCTCCTCCTCGTCTTCCATGTCTAAAAAGCAGGCCGTCTCCGGGAAGGACTCAGGTGAAGTGGGGCATCCGGCAGCAGGTTCTGCAGGAAGAGAGGGAACATTTGATGGACCACATCAGAGTTTGCCTTTTCAAACCGGTTATGTCCACTTCAACAGGAGGAAGAAACCCAAACACACCAAAGGGTGCAACGACTCACGCAACGCAGAACCCCCTCACCACCAATGAAAGAAGAGAAAACGTAAAAATCTTGGTTCTTCTGGTTAGTCTTAGCGTTTAGGTGAGACTTACGCGTCCTTTACCAGTAGCAAAGATATTTAAAATGTATTTGCAAACAAAATCCTCTGTAATGATCTTCGTTACACATCTATGTTGTGAATGTTTTACTTAATACTTCTATTATTATAATTTTTTTATGTCTAAATAGGGAAACAGTTAATTTTTCTTGTGTAAAGCACTTTGTGATGCATCTGTGTGAGAAGTACGATACAAATTAAGTTAGATTTGATTTGATGAAATGCACCAAAACTGCATAATCCTGCACCTTCCTGCTCGTGGGTCTGATCCCCTTCTATTGTATCAGAAAGCCATCGGATTAATGCTGCATCCATTGTAACTCCAACAGTGTGCAATGATGCTCTTGAAAACAAGCACTTTTAGATAAGCTGAAGGGTTGAAGGTGGCTTGTTAGCAGTTCCAGTCACTACTCTGGGATATAATACAGCTAAATACTCCTAACAAACATGCTGTACATGACATTACTTCAGGTCTAGTGGTCGTCTGCATGTTACAAGTCCAGGATATTAACCCTGTAACTGAGAACCCAAGAAGTAAACAGCAGAAAATCCTTTTTCTTATATGAACAAAAATAGTTTTCATATACAGCATGACGTCAGAATTATTGTTGTGACAAAGGTGTCCACCAGAGGGCAGAAGACAAGTATAAGATTGTGTTTAACAGGTTTTTGAGCAACGTTTTTACCATGAAGCGATGCAGAAGATCTCTGAAACAAGGCCGGCTTTGGGCAGAAGCAAGTGGAGCAATGCCAATTCAAATTAAATCCAACAAAAAAGGGAGGACCTTCTTCAGCTTCCACAACTCTCTGCCGCCTCCACACTGAGCTGTTTTCATGCATTCCAACATTTCATCGAACCAGTGGAGAGGTGCTGCCTGTGGCTTTACGCTTGCACACAACCTAAAACGTGATGGCTGTGTGCTGAGGACACGCCCATGAATCCATGCTACCCTCCTGTCCTGTTAGGCCTGGGATATACTTGCTGTGTACGCAAGCGTGGCCGCAAGCGCTCTTTTTGATCTGTGTACATACCTGCTGTAAACTACATAGGCACAGCGCGGCCAAAACGGTCAATACCGGAGGGTACCACTAGGCGGAGTATGCAGCACATGTACTCTGAAAGTTACAAGCTGCCGGTGAGTTGTTTTTCTGGGTTTTATCCCCAAACAAGTATAATTTAGACTTTGAAATCGAGGTAAAAGGACTGATAATTTTACTTTTTACTGTAGAAACTAAAGGGGAAAAGGCCTTACCGCCGTTAGATGCGTTAAATGTGGCAGATGAGCACGTAAATGCGGTCCGTGCGGTCCATTGACAAAAATGGTGCACGAGCACTTCTAGCGGTAAAGTCAATATCGCAGCTCGCGCACGCGTCGCGTTACCTCGCGTCAACGTGAGCGGCCGACGTGCCGAACTGACATTAGCGACGCACGGCGGCCATGATGCGTACGCGGACGCGTCGCCAGCAGCAAGTTTGTCCCAGCCCTTACTCTGGGCCGTGTTGAGGCTTTTGGCAGCTGTAGCTCAGTAATAAAATAAAAAGTTTCACATGTGTTTTCATAGAAATTCTCAGACTATTAAACTATTTTGAGTTCTTCATTATTATAAAAGCCTAATAATAGAAACATAAACAAGGTAACAAACTTTGATGGAGTCATTTCCGTCCTGCCGTATGGATTTATTGTGGTACATTTCTATGGGCTAAACATCAATGCAGGGACCGGATGTCCACTGAAGCAAACTTCCAACTTCTCTAAAGTTAAACAGGCTGTCAGAGCGAATCATCCAGGCAGGACGTCAGTGGATGAAAAGCAAAGTGGATCTGACCGATTTTAACAATAAAACACTATTTATGTTCATCAGATCTTTCTAGTGTTTCATTATTCACATCGATCGGATCCATATGGTTTGCAGGTTCATCTCCGAGCACTCCAGCCCTGTTCTCATGTAAATCTGCCGTCTTTGCTGCAATAAGTTATTTATAATGTCCAAATAAAGAGTTAAAATGAGCCAAATGAGAGAGGCGATGGGTCATATCTGACATCTAATGATAAACGTTTAAATTGAACTTCTGTAAACAATGATGCGTTGCTAACATCAGAAGCTTTTCACCATTGTCGAGTTGTTTGGACGACGGGGGAATTTCAGGCCGCTGAAGGTGAATCAGATAAAACTGGGAGAAATGGGAACCGGTCATTCAGGTTTATCAAACCATAAACATGGGCTTCATGTATGAGCCAGGCCTTGATATTTGAGAATGCTGCTTTTTATCCACCTTGTTTTCATCATTTAACTTCACCACTTTGTCATTTTCATGCACTTATTGCCTGAAACTACTACGGCTTGTGGCCTTTATTAGCATTCAGCTACCCATACGCTAGTTGTGCTATGCTTTATTTATTCATTGTACATCTAACTCCGGGCTCGGACTGAGTGCAGTGCAGGTAAACAAAGACCAACATAGTCGAAGCAGCCCATGCATGTACACAACATTGTCACCAGAGGGGGCAGACTTCTGAAATCAAGCTAGAATCTGCGAAATGCTCCTTTGAACGACTGCTCTTATTTCATCGCCTCGTTTCTTCCTCGCCTCTCTGACAGTGACACGTGTCTAATAAAAAAAAAACGGTAATGAGGGAAATGAGGACGGTTTTCTTCCATTGACAGTGGGGTTGAGCGTTCCTCCATGCAACATAAGCCATATTTACCGCTTACGTGGCCTTTGCTACTTTTGTGCGCTTCATCCTTTTCCTCCTCATGAGGGTCACCTGAGGCCTCTTCAACCCTGCGATCAGCAGCAGCAACCTGGGCCGCGACTTGGTGAGCCAGCTTCTCAGTAGCGTCCCCTTGGGAAACCTGCAGGAAAAAGGTCCGTTACAGCCGGTTACACCACATCTCAGCTAATCACAGGACTTACGTAGCAGACAGGTCACATTCTACACTGGCATCATTTATTCAACAATAAAAAGACTTTATAACAGGCTGATCAAGCTGCACATATGCACAGGAATCTGATTCAGTTTAATCAAAAATCCATGAGATTCTTATCGACACATCAATGACCTTAACGTTTCCCATTGATCTGTTTTGAGTTGTGCGTTTTTTTAAGTGGTGCTGGTGATAAAAATGGTTGATATAAAGATTTTCCATGTATGCAGCTTAATAAAGATCAAATCTCTGCCAGCTGGAGACAGTCAGGCTTCTGCTTCATTATTCTGCTCCAGACTAAGCTAACGTCGTCAAACACAAGACCTCCAGTGCAACGACCGGGTTAACAGACGCAAACCTGAAATTAGCTTTTCAGAAGCAGAAAAAAAAGAATAAATATGAATCAAACATGTTTTCACCGACTGATTAAAAGCTAATCAGGAATCGTAGAGAGCCTATATAAGTGGAACTCCGCGTGAAGCTTGTGGTTATGAAGAAGGCATGAACTCTGCTGGTTTCAGCTGCTTTCCTGCTCCAACACAGCTGACTGAAGTGAATCGGTCCGGCTGTTGGATCCATTTGATCTGATTCAGGTGTGTTGGAGCAGGAAAGTACTGACCTAAAACCCTGGAGGATCAGAGTTTGATGCAAATGGCACCGGTGGCGGACGTCCACGTACGTGTGATCATATCTGAGGCCAGCAGCAGCTCGGAGGAGACTCCACCTCATTGGCCATCACCTGCACCAGATACCGAACATGTTTGGCCCAAATACGGCCCCGACTCACGCTGTTTGACTTGATGTGAGCGTAGCTGCCAGAGCTCAGTCACATGACCACCATCAGGCCCATTCTGTCCATCTAAGCGCTCGCCATACCCCATGTCTTGGCCAACAACTGACATTCGCACCACATGTGGCCCACAGGACACTTCCCGTAACCCAAGCCAGGCTGGGAACCGACATTTGGACCGGTGCTGTAACTGAGCCAAAATTACAGGAAGTAGTCCGGAAACATGTCTGCTCTCTGGATAGTCTTCTGCAAAATGGTCCAATGCATGCAATCAGGGATCGGTTTTCCATTTCTGCTCAGATTTTCTTCATTTCTTCCAGCTACAAACCAAAACAAGCAAAGCAGGCCCAGCTAACATCTATCGCAGCTCTGCTAGTCTCCACAGACCAAATTACCAAAATAGATCCACCAAATTAAAAATATATGAATAAATTCCTCAGAAACCAGTGGTAATCTGGACCGAGCTTTTCATGGAGAGAAGTTATGTTTGGTCACAAAACAGAAGCTAAAGTCTGAACTCGTTGCTCACATCAACACATCATCACAAGTAAAGAGACTCTTTAGTTTCTATGAACTACAGGAAGCATGGAAACGGAGGAAAAGGCTAGAAGTGGTGAGATGACCCGGGTTCAGACATGGCACTGGGGATGAATCCGATCAGATCGAACCAACCAGGGATGAAGATGTTTTCTGGATTTAAGATCTGCATCATTTGAGGAAAACAATCTCACTCCCGTTGTTTTCATCAGGTTTTCACCATAACAAGCATCTTTTGTCTGCAGATCCAAGCAAGCAGTCGCTCAGACAGGCGGTGGTTCCTCCTCACGCCTCCCTCGCTTTGTCTGGAAGAGCAGGACAGGGTCTCAGCCAGTAACTCCTCACCGAAGCCCGTCGCGGCAGCAGACTCTGCCCCTGCAGACGCCGGCCTCCCATTCTTAAACCCGCAGCCCTTTTTCCGTGTACAGCGCGGCAGCAGCAACCTTTGTGTCTTTATACGAGTTGTGACCTGCTGAGCTCGATGAAACACAGAAAAACCTCCCAATTGTTTGGAGGTTGTGCTGTGGGAGCACACTGAAACCAGCCAGAGAGAAATCTAGCAACGTTTAGACGTGGAAGGGCCTTGCTGACGCCATTGTTGTGGCCTGCGGGGCTCCGTGTTAAATGTAGCGAGAATAACATTGTTTGTGTGGATGACCCCGCTCCCCCTGCTCCCTCCCTCCCTCCAGCTCAGATCGCTTTCATTATCCTCTCCTGAGTAGCTTCTCTTTGGCTTCTTCAAGTTTTCTTGGAAGTTTCAGCGACAGAAAGAGGCTTTTCCTCTACTTCCTCCTCCTCTTCGTCTTCGTTTCTTTAAACTCTTGCTCTTCTTTTGTTCTTTCTTCTTTCCGTTTAATTGTTTAATTAATAAATCAATTTTTCTTGGAGTAGATCTTTTCTTCATCCCATCCAAAGATCCCTGTGTCTTACCTTCTTGCAGCTTCCTAAGTCAGAACCACACCATCCTGTTTTCCTCCCATCCATCATTTGTCTTATTAATAATTGCAACCTAAGTGGATCCTCTCGCCAACCCAACCCCCTCCTCCTCCATCACAGCGGTTGTTTTCTGTTACTGACCGGTGGCCGATGTCCTTAGAGTCAGAAGTACCGGGTAACTTCGACATTCTCCTCGCCAGTCCAGCCTGCAGCAGCTAGCAAGAGGAGCTCCCTCTTAATATCAGAGTCGCCTAACAAACCAGCTGGCAGCCCATCATCAGCAACGTCACACATGCTCCCATCTGCTTCAGCATGAAAAGAATCATTCATCCCAAAACGTAGTAATCCAAGAGAGAAGTTTATTTTCACAAACTCACACATCAGAGGAAAGAGGTACTACTAAGTTGTTTCAAGCCGTCGGAAGCAGATCTACAGCAAAAAGCAAAGCACTTGCCTCAAATTCATCAGGAGTCCAAGTTCCCCCTGTGAGGCTCTGAAATGCACCCAGCGTCAAAGTTAGCTGTTTAAAGGAGGAATGTCGAGTCCCAGTCGGTGTTATCCAAGCTCTCCATCACCTCCACCCCTCGCCTCAGTACACAACTTAGCAGTACTCCTACCTCTACACAAGGAACACAACAGAAAGCAGTCCTTACCAATTGACCCCACACATTTGTTAGGTTATGCCCCCGGCGTCCCTGCAGAGCCACATATATGATCCCGGCTGCAGTTTTGTCCGTGCAAACTAGAAGGTTCAGCCAGGATGCAAAAACAAATCTGCTATATAATAGGAGGCCATGAACCGGTCGGGTGGGAGAGGGGGGGCGGGGCGGGGGCCTTTTTAAAAAAAGAGGGTCCACTCAGCATTTCTGACAGCAGGACAGAGTTATCCCGGCACAAACAGCCAATCAGGGAGCGGAGTTCACCTGTTGCCATGATGCTTCGCTGACCTGAGGGAAGAAGGTTCACTGGGAGAAATAAGGAGGGAAAAACTCCGGTCCAACTATCTCACTTCCTGTCTGGCATCGGGACGAAACATAAACTCAGCGTTAGATATTAAATTCATTCATTCATTTAATAAAACTGCAGCTGGAAAAAGATGGAGTCCCGGTTGGACGGTGTGCTCTAACCAAAGATGTTTCCCAAGTTAGGAGGTCCCTTAAAAACATAACAGGGAGGTCTGGAAGGATAATGTGTCGTGTTCATGGATAATTAAACTCTGCCAAGCTGAGTCCTGAATCACAGCTGATCTGAGACTTTTATTGGAAGATATCAGGACAGTTATTTCATGTCAGGAAGTCTTTCTATAATCTTACTAAGAAAGGGGAGCTTTGTAGCTGCTCATGAGGTTCGGGTCTAAGTTGGTCATTTTTAGGCTCGATGAGGCTGATTTTAGGTTAGGAGGGAAGACCCAATGAAAACAGGGACATGTTTACTATCTGTAAAATGTCTGAGGCCATGCATCCTGTTGGCAGGATGTCAGACAGCAGTACTGCTTTTCAGATGAGAAATGATCTCATCCAGGTTTTAGGACTGACTGGGAGGAAATGTGTCAAGATGTTTACATGTATGAGTGGACAGAGCGAGGACACATTTCCTGTCCCAAGCATTTAAACACCGACTGACTGCCTGATTTCCTGAATTTTGTCTGTAAAGAAGCAAACTCATTACAGGCCCGGTTGGATAGAAGCTCCTGACACAGGAGGACTAGTTAACCTGTCAGCAGGGACAAACAGGGCTCCAGCATTGTAACTGTTCTTAGCAGTGATGTTAGAAAAGAAAGATTGTCTTGCATTTCTCACCCCTGAGTCTCTGTGTAATTTGTTTTCCTCCACCTGCTTTCAGCTTTTCATCTTTCTGGTTTTTCAGCTCTACCAGCGTGGCATTTTTCCATGGAGCTCTGTTTTTTTTTGCAGGGATCACTTTCACTGTGACGGGAGCAACGCCATCAATAATGCTTCTAATTTTACCATCAAAACCACCCACAAGCTCATCAGCTGAAGGCCAGGAGATGGAGAGAAGGCTTGTATAAACATTTGACTGACATTTTCACCCATGTACCGTTTTTTCACACGACCTCTGTTTGATATTCTTGTTGGCAATAACAGAACTCTAAAAGAAAATGCATGAATGGTCGAACAGAGCAGCGTCCATCACCACCTTGGAAGTAGTCAGACCTTTAGTGATGACAGGGTCGTGGTTTTCAGTGATGAAAGGCCCTGGGGTCTGCAAAAATGCTGCTCTTACCTCACAGGACCCTTTCCAGCAGGCTCGCTGAGAAAAAAAACAAAAAGTTAAAAGCGGATAGAAATCCAGATCGACCTTTAAGATTTGGGTTTAATATTGTAAGATTTTATATGCTTACAGAAACTGTGTACTAAAACTGCACACTAAACTTACGTGAAACTGCAACAGACAGGTTTTACAGGTGAAACATTGAAACATTTCCATCCAAACAGGATCTTAGTGAGAATATTCCTCTTCAGTTGGCAAGATTTCAAATCACTGACATTTTAATCTTATGGGGAGAAAATTAGACGAAAAGAAATTTGACTTATTCATTTTAAAACATTTAGTTATTGTGCATCCATTCTTTGTCTGATAAAAACAAACAGCCTAGTAGTGCTGCAGGTTTCTGCTTGTAGCATCGTAAGGCAGCACGCTGCACATTTACACATTTTAAATGTAAAATTACATGTGTTGCCTGTCTTTCTGGTGCTGGTGCAAAATAATTCTACAGGAAAACCTTGACACTGGTAACCAGATCTGCAGCAGGAAGACACTACCTCAAAGATTATCACAGGAAAGCAAAGCAAAGATTTCTTTTTACTTCATTATAAATTAATTTGAAATAATGCTCTCTTTAAATTAAGTCGCTCTTTTCAGTCCACAAACACACACAGACCTTTCGGGATCTTTATTTTCTGAAGAGAAGACGGAGCAGCAGCAGCTGGATGTAATGTCAGCGCTCTGCTCTGTAGAGGGCGCCGTGGCATCAGGATACGGTGGAGCTGCAGAGGAAGGGAGAGAGCAGGAGGCATGCTCAGAGGATTGCCCTGCTGTTTGGTCACTGCCGCAGAGATCAACCTGGAGGGAGAGGAGGAGGAGGAAGAGGAGGAGGAGGAAGAGGAGGAGGAGGAGAGGCATCGAGCACTGCAATGCAGATCGTCAAATGAGGAGGCGGAAGGAGAGAAGAAGGAAGAGAGGGAGGGACCTGCAGCTCTGCAGAGAGCCAAGAGGGAGGATTCAGGGATTCCCTTTTGAGTTGGAAAAGATCCAGGAGAGGAAGCAGTGAGACGAGTCGGTAAAGCTGATGGAAAGCAGAGAGGCCTGATTGTTATGCATCACAGTTCAACACAAATGATCCGATTAGCCGAGCGGCCCTGAATGCAACACCATGGGAACATGATGGAAACAAACTGCACCAGATGTTTATCTGGACATCAACTTCCTAAACAGAGATCATCACTCAGTCTTAGTAATAATGTTCTCCAGCTGAAACCTTAAATAATCTACATTTTCCCTTCTTTCCATACAGCCTGTTTACATGCCAAAAATCTGATCATCGTCTAATTCTGGGCTTATCAGATCATTTTAATGATTATGTAGACAGCATAGTCTGATTATCCTTTATCAGATATGCCAGAGATCTGATTAGCTACAAGGAATGGATTTAACACATGGAGATTTGTCAGATATTCTGCAGATTTCTTTGTGCACTTCGACTTGTAAACCTGAAAAATTAAATCAGTACTTCTGTGCATGTGCAAACATTAACGTTGCTTCTGTCTTTTCAACCTCTTAATTTCAAAAGAGGAGGCGATGGAGTCACATCAATGGAAAACAAAAGAAAAACCTGACGTTTAAGCAAAATGTAAACTACTGTAAACATTTTAGCAGCTTTTTCACTCCAACATTGCCAGCTAACGCTTAAACCATGAGCTCAAACATTAAGACCATGGACTGATAAAAAAATAATGGACAAACCCTCCGACCCGAAGGTTTCAGAAGAACGGAAAAGAGGATCGTTGGGAGGTTCCCACCTTCGCCAACACGGCAGGGTCACGAGTCTTGTCAGTCACGGAAAATACTTGGCTTGTTTTGTATTTTATGAAGTATTTATCTTTAAAAATATTGTTGTATAGCAGGTTTTGATATTTCAAACTTTGGGACCTGGTTTCAACTGATCTGGCCCCCAAAAAGCCGGGTCCACCTGGACTCAACGATAAAAACTTAAGCAGAACTCGAACCAACACTGCAGTCAAAACCTCTGGATGGGATGCTGTTAGGGGTCAGAGACCCCATGCGACTAGGAGCGACTAGATAGCAGGCAGGTTTGAAATTCAATCAAAGGTGACCATCACTGCTGGTTTCCTTGTCAGAAACAAACACATCTTACAATAGAATGCCGTCACTTCCTGGTTGGTTTAGAAAATAACGCGTCTTGGTTAAAGTTAGTACACGATCATGTCTGGGCCCGACCTCATGTTTATAAATGTCATGTTTACAGTCATGCTGGTGAGGCAACATGGATTGTATCTGCCTACATGAACGCACAGCCGATGGGCATGTTTTAGACAGGAGGACTGTCTTTAAATGCCATTCTTTGCAATTTTATTTATTTATATAGTTTTTCTTTATGATCTAAATGGCTGCAAGACTAAAAAGACCTTCACAACGTGCTTACAATCTTTCATTAAAAGAAAAACACAGGGTAATAATTAGTGTGTTTTAAGAAATTGTATCTCACTTGTAGTGTAAATGGAGATAAATGAAGAGAATTAATGATTCTTTGCAGGATCTTCAGTAAAACCAGATAATCCAGGAATCCATGCAGAGATCACATGTCAGGCAAACTGGAGCATTTTATCCACTATGATGGAAACTGGCTTGTGTTTAATGTTGGATTGTGTAACCACACAGTCAAAGAGACATATAATGTATATACACATATATATATATATATATATATATATATATATATATACAAGATTAAAAATATAATTTTTCTTTGCGTATAATTAGAAGTTACAGTTGTAAAGTCTCTGGTGTATTTGTGAGCTATTAACTAATCTCACAGTAAAAATCATTAATAATTCACATTTAACTCCTGGTGTTGATATTTTATCTGACATCTCCCTTCACAGTGTGAAGGCTCCTGTACAGCCCAAAACACTGAGGTAAACTTTCAGGAAACAGTGTTTTGTTTCCAGTTCTTTGGTATGAAATAACAGTCAGTAAGTTTCATTCACAGCGACAGGGCCCTTTACTTAGACAACTCCCTGTCCCACAAACATGGAAGGAAATCAATAAACTGAGTGAAATATTGTTTTTCTGAAATGATAGCAGCGATTTGATCCATCCCAGACCAAAACACAAGTCAGATCATTTATATGGGGGAAGATTTGTGTCATGTTGAATGAGGAGTCTTCTTGGCATCTTTTTCTGTTTGGGCTGCGTGGATCGATCCAAACACCAACAGTATCAATAACAACTTTAGTATTTTAGTTGTTTATTTATGCCTTCTTTTCTGTAATGCTTTTAATGTTTAATGTAAAGGACTTTGAATTGTCTTGAAGGAAATGTGTACAAATTAACATACCTTGCCTAGTATCTGTAACTTTTGATACCAACAAGAAAAATATATTTCTTACCATTTCTCCTCTGTACTTTCCTGGTTCTTTTTTAGCTAATTTGATCTGTTGACTTTAAATTTCTCAAACAACTGCACGATGAAACTGAATAAAAGTTATTTTATTATAATAAAAAGGAAACGGACGTTTTTAAACGTTAAAATGTCGTTGAGTAGAGCCACGCTTCTATTAGCCGGTTTTGGATCTCGTTACAGGTGACAGCAGCATCTGCAAAATTTTGAATTACACTCTAGCAGCATCTCCCTACATTTACAGGTACTGCTCATATAATCTGAATGACATGTGCTGTGTGAAAAAGTGCTGCATGTCTGTAACTTAAATTCAAAGAGGAAATGTACACATACAGACAAATAGTCTGCATATCAGTATATTTTAGCTTTTATTTGTTTAGATGTTGCCGATCAGGATTTGCAGCTTCAGAACCTTAAATCAAAATCTCAAAAAATTAGAAGTTTGCTTGAAATCAATAAATCAATTTTAAAAAATGGATTTAAAATACAAAAATGTCAGGCCACTGAAAGTAAAGCCCTACATCTGTACTCATTACATAAAACATTTTGGTTTCACCTTTCATCTTTAACTGCCTGAATAAAACAACTTTTCCAGCCTTCTCTGATTTTCCCAGTAGTACCTGTATATCTACGACTGATTTAATGCAACAAAACCGGTCATGAGTGCAAGTAAACGTGATATTACAGGGTCCGCTACACTGTAAGCAATGTTTAAACATCTGAACATGAAGTTGGGGTTGATGAGGGTCATCTGACTTCCCAGTCAGAAATCCGATCCAGGAAGCCGTTCCAGCTGAAACTTCAAATCGAACGCACCATTACAACCTTACTGATGACAGAGATTTACCATCAAACTGTCCTGTGACACTGGAAAAAAATGTTAAAAAACACAAAAGGTACAAGAACAAAGTATAAAATAATTTATTGTTGCTATTTGATGTCATTTTATTACTTTTTGCTGATACAGTTTCTCCTGGCCAGTGAAAGACAGAAGTCAATCTGTTCGTGGCTACTACAGTGAGTTTCCAAAACAGTGCCGACAAGCATGAATAAGGTCCAGGTGCTCTTCATGCACAGGTGAAAGTAAGAACTTTAAGAGGCCGACAGCAGGAGAGAAGTCCACCGAGATGGTTAAGTGCAAGGCATTCAGCTCGGTTTCAGACTCCCTCTTATTAAAACACCAGCATCATGCAGCAGTGACAGACAACCAAAGTGCATCAGAGTCCAAACCGGCGTTTTCATGGGACAGCGCCACGTTCACAGAGCGCCACAGACAACACCCGGTCGGATCCATGGCCATAATTGCATATTATCACGATACATTATCACACCTAAAGACGAACAAAGACAAACACACATCTGAGCTCATGTAGACAGACTGGTTATATTTCATCTGAGCTCGGTATTTCAGACATGTTTTTATTTAATCGGGTCATTTTCTTTGCAGATCACACTCATTTAAAAACTTTATGCAACAGAACTTTACACTGGAACAAGGGACGGTTAAACCTGAATAACTTCTGAATGAACACAGATATGATCGTGGAGATAAATGAGTCCATGCAGATCGCCATGAACGGCAGGAAGACCACCTTCTCATTATCCAGATAAATGAGATCTGAGAATCATAACCCTGATTTTGTCCAGAGAATCACACCAGCTGTGATTGAGCCTTTCTCTCTACATTTGACAAACCCGTAGTTATTCTGTTTTCAGCCCTGATGAGGCTGGGAAAAACGGGATAATCTTTAAGCTTGGTGCTTCTTCAGAAACCTGTCAGACCTTGGAGACGCGGGGAAAGCTCAGTGTGACCTGCTGGTGACGGACGGGAGGCTTCAAACTGACAAGTCGCAGAGGAGCAGAGGCGAGCTATTTTGAAGCTGGAGGAGGTTCAGCTTTGCAGACTAGCTGCCCTCCGCTTTATAAGCTGGAAGCTTGGAAATGATCATTTTCAGGACTGTCACATATTTTAAATGGCTGTTTGAAATGAACATGAACAATTTTCACACATTTTAAAGAAAACTTTTCACTCTTTACAAACATAAAATACAGAATTAAATAATTCGGAATTAACATCTTCTCCTTCAGGTTTACACGGAAAACACGTCTTCTTAATCCTGCTTTAAATCCAGGGGCTGGGAAGGTTTCTGATTGGTTGGATGGTGGAATGACGTAACAACATGAGAAAACGCCGTAATAAGAAGCATTTTGGCTCGATGTGGGTTCTAGTTATGAAGCAGCAGCTAGCCGCTAGCATGCTACGTCACTTTCACATGAACAGACTCGCTTTGAGCCGCTTTGGACGGGAAGCGCTGTTTATGGTCGTCATGGCGACAGGATGAGGAAAGGAGCATGCTCAGAACGAGCGGGATGAACTTAAAGCGGATTGAAGGTTTCCATGATGGAGGATGAGAGAGGAAGTATCTGATTCAGGATTAAACCTGGAATAAACCAGCCTCTTTATTCAGGATTAACATTTAATCAGGAATTAAGTGTTTTAATGCTCATTTTTCATCAGTTTAAAGCAGAATTAAATTTATTTCTGAATTAAAAATGTGTAGATGTGTAGACGTGACAACTGTCGGTGAAATGTGAATTTCAATGAGATGAAGGTCCAAATGGATCATTCCTGAAATTATCAGATGGGATCATCATCTGAATCTGAGACAGGAATGAATTCCTTAAGGAGAATAACAACAATAACACTAATAATAATGAAATAATCTTTCTAATCCACAGAGATGATTCAGGTTAAATGTTTGGAGACTACGATGCAAAGAAAAAGGCCGGTGGCGACGGTTTCTGTTCTACTTCAGGACATTAAAGCTAGTTTTTCAGATTCTTCCCCACTTCTACTAGAAGAGATAATGGGGATGATGAGAACACTCTGTGATGCCAGAGGTTAATGTAAACAGGCGTTTTGGCGGAAATCGCTGTTTTGTAACTTGAACATGCACACGTATGTCGTCAGGTACGAAAACTTTTTTCTTGCCTGGCTGAACATGCGGGGTATGAATCAGATTTGTCTGATTGCTGCGTTCCTCTTGGTTGTTTTCAAACTTGTAAAAGTGACTTGTGCTGATCTACAGACGCGTAGATCTGGGGTCTGTTCCAGAAAGACGGCTCATCAAAACTCCAGGTCATCTCTGAGCTGAGACACTCTGAGTTTTCGGTTCCAGATCAGCTGATTTGAGTTGTTTTTTTCTTTACCCAGAGCTGGAAACCTGGTCCACTGACTGGATATTAACTTCATTAAAACTGGTGGATGCGGCTCCAATACTGGTGCATAAAACAATCTTACTTTTATATTGGTTCAATGCTAAGGATGAAAAACAGAAAAAATGAAGTTAAATATATTCTATGAAAGCAAATTATTATTCTACAACTTTTAGACCATAATTATAATTATTTTGTCCATTTCATAATGATGTACAAAATAAATGTTCAGTCTATTTAAACCCCCAGCAGATGCTGTTTTAACTCCTACAGTGCACGTCCTCTCACCTGTTATTATTTTAGACAGCAGACCTCTGCGACAGAAATCTGTGGAATTATGATCTCAGACGTGTTATCATTTCCCTCGTCACTCCGCCATTGTCTCTCTGAAGTCTTTGGTGTTTCCCAGTGTCACAAAGAAAAGTCTTAGTAAGTGAAGTCTCGCAACGCAAAGTACAAATGTGGCTGTGTCATCATCACACGTGTTGCATAACGTCATGTTGGATAGGTAGAGCAGGAATAGCAGAGACACTGCAAAACGGTGCCATTAATCAGGAAATAATAACAAGTCTGTCTGAGGTTGTTCTTTTCTCTTTTCTACATAAACGATTATGTATTAATTCAGCTTCTGCATCTCTGGGAAAGCGTTGCTGCTTCAGGTGGGAGGAGACGAGTAGAAACTCAGGGTTACTTTACGGAGTAAGACCGAGCAGAAAACCCAGAGTTTGGCCCTGATCTGTAGCTGCATTCCTTTCCACACATTCAGATGGTGCAACAAGTAAAAAACAAAACAAAGAAGCAAACACGTATGTGACAAGTAACCGAACCTGTGTGCATATCTGAGGGCGGCGGGGCCCCATGGAGCCGATAGGCTCCCCTGGGGTCTGATGAACGGCCCCAGCAGCTCACCAACCAGCGAGGTCGTCATCTTCATTTCAGATAAATGCTCCACTGGAGTTCAGAAGGATTCGGAAGAATCATCAAGTATAAAAGTGACGTGATGTCTGATGGACATCGGTTGTGGAAACGAGGTTTCAAAGAGCCCTGAACTGTCCGGCTCTGCAGGATTTAAACACCAGGGCCTCATTTTCCCTCCGGTTTGCATCTTTCACATTCATTCGGAATAAAAAAACATCAGCAGCTTCTCCTAGAAGCTGATGCACGCATGAGGACATTCATGATAAACTCCCAGTTTCGGTCCATGAGCTCAGATAAAGATCAGGGCTCAGAATCTTTGGCTCGACCCTGAAGTCGTCAAAATCGCTGACGTGATACGATGATGTGATAAAATGATGCAGATGCTTAGCGATGCTAGCACACCTGAACCCGGAGCGATGTTAACACAGTGGTAAAAGCCTTCGTCCCTCCGCTCATCTGTTCAGATCTGAAGCTTCGAACTGCCACACAGTCTTTCAGGATCAGCTGTCAGATGAGCAAGTCCATCACATTAATGTTCATCATCACAGTGCTGAAGTCCTGTCCAGCAACAAAAAGCCGACTGTTATTGCCAATAGTTTGAGGAAAGTCTACTAGAGAAAAATCGCTTTGTTTTAGATTTGTTCTGATTCCGGCTCCAGGTTATAAAACCTAAAACAACAAAGTGCAAGAAAAGTCGCATCCGATGGTTTCTGCTGTCTGGAGGCTGGAAGTTTCTATGATTCATCACTGACTGGGAAAAGACCAGTTTAAGAGAAGCTGTCCTTATCGGAGTCTGGAGATGGCGGCCGAGAAATCTCAAAAAAAGAGCCGGACGACTTTCTGGATTTAATAAGTCGGAGCAGCTCGGCGAGTTGAGTTTCCATGGCCGCCATACGGTTATTCAGCGATCTGATGTCACCTCTGAGCTCCTGTTTGAGCTCCAGGAAGGAGGCGTGCATGCTGTGCTCGGGGATGGGACCGAAGGCCCTCTTCTCCTCCGACTGCACCGGACTCCTCTCCTGGGGCGTTCTGGCATCGCCCACGTTGTCCAGGCGCAGGTCGCTCTTGGTGATGCCGCTGTCGCAGGAGTCGGTTTTCTTCAGCGACATTTCGCCCTGAGACTTAGTTCTGTCGGGCAGCGTCTCCATGGACTCGGCTTTGGAGACGCTGCTCCAGGATTCGGCTTTGGCCACCGAGTCCTTGAATCGGCCCCAGCCTCGGGCTTTGGGCGGCTCCACAGATTTGCAGCCGCTCAGGTTCCCGTTCGGGGCGCCGGCGCTGTGGATCATGACTCGGCTGGAGGTTCCTGATGAACAGGGAGCCGTAGATGTGGAGGTGGCGGTGGGTGAGGTCGTGTTCTCCGTCACCATGACGATGCTGGTGGAGGCCAGTATCCGCGGCGCTCTGGGCTCGGAGCGAGCAGCGCCCTTCTCCACGTCGCCGGTTCCCTGACCGGCCCGATTGGCAGCCAGCCGGGCCTCCCTCTGCTGGCGGAAACGCTGGAAGAGCCGTCGGACTGGATGGTCAGGAGGGAGGTTTAGAGGAGCCTCATCCTTCCTCTTCAGCTTTTCCTCCTCCTCACGCTTCACATCACTGATCTTACGGAAAACAATCTGTGAGGAAAAAGATCAGAAAAGAGGAGGTTACTTTTTTTTTAGCAGCGAGAACACATCAACCCAACACAGAATGTTCTCCTATGCGGTATCCGAGTACCAAGGGTGTAACGATTAATCGATATATCAATATATCGATATATCGATTTTATATTCCTATGATTCAACAGATCGATATGTGTTTGGCAAGATCCTAGTAAAATCAACATTTACCCATCTATTATCGTTATAAAAGGTTGATATCGACTGGAATCGATATTGAGAAATACTTTGGATCGAAGCACGGAAGATTTTATTTTTGCACTTTTTTTGTTGAGAAAATAAAATATTGTTTCCAATAATTGCACTTTAATTTAAAAAATTTGTATGATTATTGAAAATAGTGCCACAAAATGTTTAGGCCCTGTTGATTCAACTTGAAGAGGTGAACTTTTGTTTTGTTTATAGCCATATTTTTAATTTATACTTGATTCCGTTGCAATAAACTAAGATTCTTCTTATTAAGAAACTTCCCTGCACTGTCCAGCATCCAGGTATTTATGACAATCACACTGGTTGAATTTTTGATGATAGTTGATGATAGATATACTGAATTGATTTCAAGTCACTGAATCGTTTCGGATTGAATCGTTATAAATGAACTAGAGTCGTTCATGAATCGTATCGTAACCATAAACCATGAAATGAATCGAATCGTTGTTAAAGTACCGATTACTATTGTGCGTTTGATGAGAAATTTAGTGATGGTGACGATTGTGGCTAAAGTCATCATTTCCATTTTTCTACTAATGCAAAAGAATCAACAAATTTAAAATCTCCAAGGAAGAGCCGGTCGAGGTGGTGAGAAAGTTTGAACATCTATACAACCCATGTGGCAGATGAGGACACGACAGCGCCCCGGTGGACAAAGTTCCATGTGAAGGTAGGGCTGGGCAATAAATCGATTTTATCGATAAATCGAATTTGCTATTAATGAGGATTTAATTTTTTGAAAATCGAGATTTTCTTAGCTGGAAATATTTTGCCGACATTTCCTTCCCTCACCTGTACAAC
>JAVQJG010116045.1:0-31354 GCA_036024015.1 Craterocephalus amniculus | reverse complement strand
GTGGTGAAGCAAACGAGGGGAAGGAGGAGGGGGGGGGGCAAGGAAATTGGTCTGGCTAGCGGAACAGCTTTTCACCCCTCTCTCTCTCCCTCTCTTTTTCTCTCCCTCCCTCTCCTTCTCTCTCCCTCCCTCTATTCTGCTTTGTATTCTGCAGAGATGACAGGGGGAAAGCTTTATTGCTCCGAGTTTGTATCGATCGGGGCCCCTCTGAGGGGGGAGGCCGGGGGGACGCGCTGAGCAGGCCCTTTCTCAATGACCGCGGCCCCCCCACCCCTCCCTCCCTCCGCCGACTCACTCCTCTTCCTCCCCTCCTCTCCTCTCACTCGCTAGATCGCTCTGAAATTCAAATTCAAAGCTCTTAGTCTCAAAGGTTAGGAGAGGGAGAGCCCGAGAAAGCAGGAGAGAAAGAAAAAAGCAGAGAGATTGAATGGAAAAGAGACGCAGGCGTCTGGTTTCTCCCCCGACTGAGGCCTTGAATGGAGCTGCGATCTGATAAGCAGAGTCCACAAATACAAACAAGGGAAGAAATACAGAAATAAAGCAGCACAGAAAATGGCCAAAAAGGAATAAATGTGTCCTTGTCCTCTCTTTTTTTTTTCCTCCTTATTTCTCCACATTTTCCCTCTCCCTGACTGCTCCGTTCTGTTCTGGGGTGAGAATGATTTTGTTGACAGGTGAAGAATAAACTGGGCCCAAGCATGCATAAACCTCCCTGCTTCTGTCCTCGTTAGAGGGACAGCAGGAGAGATAGTGTCCACTGAGAGGCTGAAAAAAAAACACACAACCCATGGCTCATGATGCATTCGCTATTTTACTATTTCTGAGTCCAAAACGAGGGAAGAAAAAGAAATCGCATTTCACACAGACTGAGGAAACACGAATCTCAACAAACAAAACCAAACCGGTGAGTTGAAATCACACATCCCAACACTCCACGACTCCACTCTCACCTCATCTGTTTGACAAGCATCTAATAAAAAGAGGGGCGAGACCCAAAATCAAAGCCGAGGCCAACTGACCAAACACTCGACCCGCGCACGGACGTGTCAGCGTGCGCGTGTGTGCGCTCACACACAGCCTCTTTATCCGTTAATGGCATGCAGAGCGCAGCAGCCAGGCCGGAGACAGGAACAGATTGTCCAACAGGGGGTTACCAGGTTCAAGTCCATGACCAAAGGGCTGGAGGGAGGTTAGGGGGTTGTAGGTTCAACTCCCAGGGGGCAGGGAAGATCCACGCTGTCTGTCAGCCGACCCCCTCCAGCCTCCTCCAGGACAATATCGCCTCCCTTCCCTCCACCCATCTTTCTTTTAGCTACTTAGTCTGATCACACACATGTGTAAACGTCAGCCTGGCCCCTCATGTATGCGCACACGCTGACCCGCTCCTAAAAAAACTCACGCATTCGTGTTTAATCCCACAGATTACCCGCTCACGCACAAACACATCCATACAAACTCCTTCGATTCAAATGCTTCTGTTTCCTCATAACACAGCAGATCATCTTACTTCCAGCCCACATCGTGACTGAAGCTGTCGTCACCTTTCCTGATCCATCTCTCTCACTCCTCTCGTGGAAAAGACCAAACTGGCTGCAGATGTGAATGGATATGACATATCCGTGTAAACATTGGCTACATATACTATAAATATATATTGTCATTGATATTGCCTGTGTGGTTTAGTGCAGCTCCAGATTGACTTCAGTGATAGAGTATACATCAGAGACTTTGGCTGGATACTACACGTTTGATTTGTAGAAAGATAGACACACATGTGTGCAACTTTTACCCCCACACACACACAAACACACACGCTCACACAAACACACAGTACAATAACCAGCAGGCCTCTAACCTGCCTTGTTGGCTGGATGGGCGAATGCATTATTAAACACACAGGATTTCATATGTAGAGACAGAATATGAATGCTGCACTGCTGTGGATGTTCGCTGGCTCACTCCAGTCTTCTCCATTTCTACAGCTTTGTTGAAATTCTTAGACTTATTGTGTTCGCTTGATAAATATTAAGTGTATCAAATGAAAGAGAATAGTTTACTTACAAGTGCTTTTTTTTTCTCCATGTTTGAATGCTAATACTGCTATTATTGATTTTACACTACATGTTTCTCCAGCTTACTCCTCTGTTCTGCTTTTTCTTCCTTATTTAGTACAGGCACTCATGTTAGGGAACAAGTTGGAGGTGAAAAAACTCTCATTAACGTATGGTTCCAGCTATATAAACACAACTTTGCTAGTGATTCTTGGCTTATGTATGAATTGTTTGTGGAGTATATCAAATAAAGATCACTGATCTGCCGGATGGGAGATAACCATAACAATGAAAGGTGTCCTGGCATTTATACGGATGTTACTTTGACATTTACCACCCATCAAGTGCATTGTGTTTAACTGCTTTTCATGTTGTTGTGGGGAGAAACATGGTGGATCAACAGATTATTATAATTGCATTTTCAAAAAACAACAACATTTAAATGGAGATACTATATAAAATGATGCATTTAACAACATTGAGTTGGCTACAAACAGCAGCAGAGAACATTTAGCATAACGTAATGTTTACCATACACAATCGTCTCGCTGCTCTCAGCCATGTTGAAAGGTCAAAGTTGATCTCATCTCGGCAGCTCTGGTATCCTAAGATTCTTCCAGCTTTCCAGCGGAAATTGCGAAATGAGTGGTTGTTCATGTGCAATTTTGTTGTTGTTTTTTTGGTATTTACCATAAATAGGACAGCACATGAAGGCAGCAATGGTTCCAGATGAAGCACAGCCTTCTTTTAGTGGCACTGGCATTCCCCAAAAGTAGCATCCTGTCTCAGCAGGTCAGCCAAGCTAAACCAGCCGCAGAATGGCTCAGCAGAAAGCTCAAGGTGTCGCTCACGTCTCAATCTGCGCGAGCATTTGCAACCTAAACAACTTAAGTTTTTTTCACTACTTCAAACTCTGGCATCTCCATCAGCATCAGATAAAGTAATAAAGGACAAACAGAGGTTGGAGTGGTGGAATGAGGCCAGAATATTAGACAAATGAGAAATTTGCGGGATCAGATTTGGAGCGCGCTGGACGGCAGGGCGAACAGCGAAAGCATAACATCATCAGAGTGGATAAAAACCTCGGCATCCCAGCGATTAACCACAGGGCCCATGCATGTGCAGCGGTCGAAGGGCGACTAAACCACAACAGGAACGCTGTGTGTGTTTACATCTGCAGGGTGGGCAGGCCGGGCCCCGACTCTCACGGTAATCGATGAAGGAGGGAGGAAAGGGAGGCAGCGGGTGAGGTAGGGATGTGTGTGGGGGAGGGCGAGTGCGAGAAAATCGGTAAAGAAAGCAGGTTATCTCCCGTCATTAGGGGAGGGGGAATCCCTGTCTGGAGGGGGAGAGGGTCGGGCGGGGTGAGGAGGGGAGAGGGAAGACCGGGGTTCATTGATAAAAAGTGAGAGAGGGGGAGAAGGGGGGAGACTATGTTTGGCATCGAGAGAGAGCAGACAATTATCTGTATTGATTAGAGCGGCCCAGTACTGTGAAGACTGAGAAAACTATGACTGGATCAATAGAGAGGGAGAGACGGAGAGGGAGGGAGTTACAGGATAGGCAGACTAACAGAGAGAAACAAACGACAGAGATAAAAGACACATATAATGACAAACATAAAGACTTGGAAACATCGTTTAGGGAGCAACACGAGGGCAAAGACCCAAGGTGGCATAAACATTAGGAGGGGAGTCGGGCCGAGTCAATGAAAGCACAAGGAGATACATTACAGTGTTGATGTCATTACTCTTTATCATTGATTTGTCAGCACAACCACAGAGTTCATTCAACAAGCCATCCGCTACCCTCTTATCATCATAACACACAGCCCAACAAAGAGAAGAGGGGAGAGAGGCTTAGAAAAGATGCGCAGAGTACCCACAACCTACCAGGATTCAGATGAATTTGGCTCGATCTGATTGCGTCACTTCTTCCACCTGCAAGACGAGGAACCCACGGGAAGAAATAATTAAAAAAAATAGAAAACTTGCTGAAACTCCACTCGCACCAATGCAAGTTACTTGTAAAAACTTTGTAAGTTTTCCAGTGCATTGCAGCGGCTAGTTCCCCATGCACACAAAAGAGGTTATTATCTTTTATGCATATTTTAATTTAAAGAAAAATGACTTTTTTTGTTTTAAGATACTAATAGAAATAGTTACTTTTGGTGCAGAAAAGTAGAACAGATATTATGCAATCATGCAAGCTGCTGCAAGTGCTGAGATAATTCTGACTTTCTTTATTGATTTTTTTATTTTTGCAAATATTTTTCCACGCTGGTCTTGACGCTTTCTCTGTTAATGAATTTCATCTGATAATTCTGGCCAATTTTAAAGTCTATTATGAGTTACCTTGCCGGTTCAAAAGCTGTTTATGTGTGTGAGCCGCTATCTGAGCTTTCCAAAGTCCATGTAATACCTGAAATAAGACCTCAAATCCAAATAAGCTGAGGAGTAGGACCGATGGATGTAGGGTTCAAGCAAACAGGAAAAAGTTCAAACATCTTATTTCCTCAATCGTTATGGAAAGTGTGAGATCACCGGCAAAGAAAATTGATGTGCATGGGGTTAGTGACAAGGACACAGCGGGAACATCGGGAATGCTTTATGTGCTTCACAAAGACATGGAAACATACTTTGTACTCAGAGCCTGACTGCGGGGTTGCAGGATCCCAGTGTGTGCTGTAATCCTGCACGTTATTGTGAGGGACCCTTCCTGAACATGGTTACAGAACTTTTAGCTGTAGGCTTTGATCCACGCCGTCTACCTGCGTTTCCTGCTGATGCTGCATCTGATGTCATTATCCAAATAGTAACCAAGCTGGACACACACAACTCTAAAATACATTCATACAGTCTTTTTTTTACTCACAAATACTCAACTCGACTTGAGTTTAGGGTTTAGCACCTGCTACCGGGTACTTTTTAGCACCTACTCAATGTCAAGCTGAAAAAGTTACTTTTACAGAGATGTGACATCACTGATTTGCCAGAAAGGTGGAAATAAAGCCATACAGCAGGTATACCATGTCCTTCATTGCTGTTTTGTTTTTGGCTACATTCATATAACATCTCAGGACTTTTTGAACAACTGTAATGGGAAATGACCGACAAACAAATCACATTAGAGTCAAATTCAAATTGAAAAAGGACTATTGTGATCCAGAGATTTCAACCACATTTTATCTCTGCTATATGTTCACCTTTCCAAAAGTATGTAAACCTATTCTAATAAATTTTTTTATCTATTTGAGGGATGCAGAGGGATATTTGCAGCTTTCAGCTTGATTTGGTCATTTTTCCACCCTCATTAAAGGAGCTACACCTGATATTGTTTTAATCTTTCTAAGAAACATGGTTTCTACATGTTATATTATGTGGTAAAAGGGGTAAGTCCATAAAAATGAATGAGTCATTGATTGTGCATATGTACGAGGGAACGCTCTTACTGGCTGATTGGAATCCGGACGTTACAGAAGTTAACCCCAATTGGCAGAGAAAGAGCGTCACGCCAAAGCTAAAAACTAGCTGCTATTGCTAACTAAAATGTTTTGGACTTGTACGTATGCATCATTCATTTTTATGGACTAACCCTTTTACAACATAATATACCGTGTAGAAACCATGTTTCTTAAAAAGATTAAAATAATATCAGGTATAGCTCCTTTAATGTAATTGTTCTGATTCAAACATAAAGCATGTGATAAAAAGCAAATGTTTAAAACCTTCTTTTTAATTGTGCAACTATTTTTCTAGCATTTATTGGAAAATAAAAGACAAACACAAATGATATCATCAGTTAACTAAAGTGATATCTTGGATAGTATCATACAAATCAAGCTATAATCCTCTGTACGCAAAGACAACCAAAGTAAACCCGGAAAATTCTTCAGAGGAAGAAACGTGAGATGAATTTGAAGAATTTGAAAAAAGGAGTGCCAGAGTTTGTAATGGAAGGGGAGCACTGGTCCGAGGGGAGGTCATTGCTCAGGTAGGGGGGCTTTCTGTGGGGCCTCTTTTTGTCCTGGACAAAAAACCAAAATGGTGGAGTAGAGGTGGAACAAAAGGCACACAAGGCGAAACAGGAGACTGACAACCTGTGCCGAGTAAAAACATCCTGCTGGCACACACACACACACACACACACACACGCACACACACACACCAACACACACACACACACACACACACCCACACACACACACACACACACACACACACACACACACACACACACACACACACAAAGGGTTGAAAACACTCTGCTGGACTAACAAAAGTCCCCATGAAGTTTAGAAAGGAGGTCAGAGACCTGGCATTGGCTGCACCGTCTGCCAACACACGACAGCAAAGGCTTTGCGACAGGAACGCCAGGAGGAGGAGGATGGCTGGAAATGTGAAGAAGGAGTGCTGGGAGGATGAGCCGATTCAAGCTGGGACATGTTGATAGCAGCGCGGTGCGGTCGGCGGCTCCACCAGAGGCACACAGTAACTACGGCTGACATGAAAACACCAGCTCCTCTCTCACAGCCACAAACGGGCCCTGAAAGGCTTCCAACCCCGACTCGGTGTCAGCACTTTGATCCAGGTGCTCAGCTAGCGTACCGGCACAGAATCAAACACACTGAAAAACTTTCCCTGCTTTAAGTGGGAGCTAAATTTACATCAAATGCAGCAGGGGAGACAACATCATCCGCTCCGGCTGCACCCATTCATCCTCTGCTCTGTAAAGACGGCACTTGAAGAGGCTTTTGTGTCTTTTTTTGGCACATTTTACAGCTTGTTAGTCTGGTTTCAGTTGATGTTTTTATGCCTCACGTTGCTGTTTTCAGATGCCAGTTCTGCTAAATAGGATTTATCATTTCGGTACACATATTATAGACCTTAAATGCATCTTCTGTCCCTGCAACCTGCACTCAACCTGCTAGGAGAGGTCATCCTTTTTGAATGAATACATTTACATGAGATTTATATTAAAATAATATGGGCAAATAAACTAAATTGCTGGCCTTATTAAGTTTAGCAACAATAACCGATAATACAAGTGTTTTCGTGGTGATAAAAGGTTTTGATTGTCTTCTTTTTCATTACAAATGATTCAACTTTATCAGAAGGACAGATACAGAAACTTTGCTGTATTAATATTGTCTGAAAATATCAGAAATGGTCATTTAGCAAAAGAAATTTTCCACGTGCCAAACAGAGGCAACATAATATGCAGATAACTATCTGATTCATATCTTCAGGAATGACTGGAAATCAGGCCAAGCATTGGGAGAATGTAGGTCTGATAACCTGCTTCAAAAAATGTGTAACTCTGGGTTTTCAGTCACAAAAATGCACATTTCTGATGTAAAATCGCACTTGACAACTTTGTGTGAGCTAAAAACATCCCAACCATGAGTTAAAATACATTTTTTTCATTTACTTGAGTGTCCCGGTGAGAAATTAGTTTTATGATCCAGCTGGCTGTGGGTGAATCCACAACAAGGAAACTCCCACATCATGTTCCCCACAGTGTCACTGCATAATCAGTACATTTAGATGTTTTCTAAAAGAAATGCATCAGGACAACCAAACAGCTTCAGCATGGGAAAAACAAGCCAAAGTCAAAAAGCTGTCATCTGAGCTTCAGTGCAGGACGAGCAAAGAAGAAGCTAAATTACAGGGAGTCCTTGGGGAGTACAGCTGGAATGGACACACCCTCTGTAGCTGATATGGTGGGTTCCTGTTAGAGGAAGAAAAAATGTGTGTGCACAGTCGCTGTTTGTCAGCCTGATTCGGTGGTGCACCACAAATGCTGCTGCCCTGAAACTTAGAAAAGCCAAAGCCAGTCAAGATGCTAAGTGGCCCTGCAGAGATCAGAGCAAGCTAAAAAAAACTCCAACTAACAATAATTTTACATTTTCTTCTGCCTCACATCTAAGCTGCATATATCCCATTTTATTACTGATATAAAACAAGCTGCTCCAACTGACTTCCATGCATACATTTTGCATTTATAATAAACATAAAATAGAACATCAACAATAAAAGCCATCCACTGTTATCATCATTCCCACTTATGTCTTACATTTTACCACCACTATAAAAGTATCCCGGTGGACTCAAACTGTTTTTGTGGTATTTAATTGTGAGTTTAATGACTTCCCGAAATATGAAACCTGCTACGTTACTCTGCTGATCATACAGACTCTTACTTTTACTAACAATCAGTTCACCTCTAAAACAAACAGAAACAACTTTCTTGTTGCTGGTTGATAATTCCGTTTTTCTCATGTTCAGTGTCCTGCTGTAAAACTCGGGCCTCTCCATCAGTAGTGAGACTGGGAGCAGTTCAGAGCAGATCCAGCGCTGTAATAAAAAGTAGACACACCCTCTGTGTAAATGCACTAAATGTGATCAATGGTGAGAACAAGCTGAAGCTCTCCAAATGTCCCACAGCCCTGAAAGCCCCGTCATCCAATTGTTATCCCGGCTCAGAGCTTTCAGAGCTCGTTTCATGCCCCGAGTCGAGTTTCTTTATCCACATTTCCTGTCCCAACAACCATTCAACCCGGAGCTTTTCGCGACAAAAGGCGGACAAGAACGAGATAACGTGGTGGCTAACTCACTTACCTGGACATAATTGTTCTCGCAGTAGTCGGCTACTCTGGTCAGGTTTTCATAACTCTCTACAAGCGCTCTTTTACCGGCCGGAATCTCTTCCTCTAACAACATTTGTAGCTCTGCCATCTTACATCTCTCCGCAGAGCCTCCTTTCCCTCTGCCTTCCCTTTGATTGAAACAGCCACCAGCCCAGCTTTGCCTCTGAAAAAAAAGTCCTTTGCTTGGGATTCCTGCCCTCGATTTGGTTTTAACTTCAATACGAAGATCGTCTGTTGTAATGAAGAGTCACTCAAATATAAAAAATCAGTCCGGAATATTTTAAACGTTTAGTCATAAAAATATGCTTAAAAGTTATTTCTGCTTGTGTTTTCTTCTTTTTTTAATTAAAATGTATGTGTTATAGTTTCTTTTCAAATCAACTTTAACATTTTTTTTAAGAACTCAATTAACTGATGAGTGCATGTCACAATGTTTAATGGCAAATTACAAAAAATACACACTCAAATTACTATAATGTGCTCACATTTGTGATATTTCATAACTTACTAATACAATTAAGTGTTTACCTATTATTTGTTAAAAGTGCTAACTGTTTAGCTGACAAATAAAATAATGAAACACATCTTATTCAAAATAATAATAACAATATTGAAAAAGATTAAACATATTGCTCTTGTTTGGCAATGTCTTCAATAGTTATTTTAAGAACCTGATCAATTGATAAGTGTGGGCTATGTCACAAACATTAATAACTACAAAAAGTACAAAATCTGATTACTACAACGTTGCACTCTCATTGAAGAAATTTTAAAAACTTACTAAAACGATTAAGTTACCTAATATCTGTGAAAAGTACTGTTAAACTGACAAATGAAATGGTCAGTACTATTTGCGGTTGAGAAAGTTGTGGTACTCGAAAATAAATACAGAGTAAGAGCTCCTACTTTCAAAGATTTTCAACCTATCAAACTTCCGGCTGGGAAAAAAACGTTGGATGGCAACTAAAGCATTCTGGGACATGTAGTTCAAAACTCAGGGGGTGGCGAATGTTTTGTGGACAACATTCATGTAATAGAACTTCTAATAACTTTTACACTTTAGGAGTTTGCTCATCTACATAAGATACATTCGTGTTACATTTAAACCCGCTTTTTAGGCATGTAACTAGTCTGTTATACAGAAAATAGCTTGAACTGACCGCGGAGGATTGTGGAGCTTGTAGGAATTTAAATAAAGAACTACAATACTCAGAGTGCACTTCTGCCTAGCATTATATGCTGTTCATGGCGTCTGGCAGAGAGCTAAGGACAAGTCGCCTTCTGACGAACAGATAGGCCGAACAATTTAACGGTAAGTAGAGTCCGTTTAGAGCTTTTCCCGTTAAAAGTGTTGTCATAAAAGTAGCATTTTGCTTAATAATGGCGTAACTGGAGCTGTGTCATACGCAACACCGTGTGTCCTAGATACGCCTCCTCCTCCTCCAACTGGTGAACAAAACAGATGCTAAAACACTACCAAAGAGCTGCGTTTAGTGTTTTTTGTTTGTATTTTGTCTGCAGCTGTTGTGTTAATTGTCACAGAGTGATACTATGGAGGTAGAGAGTGTCAGCGTGGAGGAGAAGAGTCGTTTAACCAGACTGAGGTTTGAAGCCGCCGTGAAAGTGATCAAGAGTTTACCCCCGGATGGTGAGTGGACACACAGACCAGTCTGCGTCCGCCTCATAGGCCAGTTAGACCAGTTTAAAGACTGGATTACAGAGCCGGTCAGGTGCAGCACAGCAGCTTGTGCGATTTAAGTAATCCACTTTACTAACAGCAAAGAGAGCAGTCTGGCCTCCCCGTGCCAGCGGAATGAAAACAAACACCCCACAGAGCCTGCTTTGCTTCTAGGCCTTCACAAATTGGTCAGAAATAACCTTGAACTTTGTATTTTCTTTAACATTATCAAACGTTTCTTCCTCAGGTCCCTTTCAGCCATCCAATGACATGATGCTCAAGTTCTACAGTTACTATAAACAAGCCACCATAGGAGCATGCAACATTCCCCGGCCTGGCTTCTGGGATGCAGTTGGCAAAGCTAAATGGTTAGAAGATTTATTTTTCCCACTTTTATCATTTATTAGGAAAACACAGAAGCATTGTTTGAGTTTGAGATCTGATTATCTCATGTTTGTTCCATTGGATATCATGTTTGAGGTCTTACTGAGCACGCTTTGTGCTGAGCTCCAGACTGCTCTGATAAAAGCTGAAGCACTTCACAGACAATGTTGCATCTAAAGCACCTTGACCTCTTGTGAAAAACAAGATACAAGAGGAAACCGCTCTGAAGTCTCAAGTTGGGTTTTAGGTGACCTTCGGACTTAATGAAATACGACTCAGACGCAAGTCGTCTTACCCAGCCGTGCATTTGATTCAGGGGTGGTTTTAGTTTCTGGTGTCAGCCTTTGACCCGCAGCTTGCAGGGAGCACGCAGACCTCAAATAAACTATCTCTGTTGACAAAGCTGGAACAGAAAGAAAGGAAGAGTTTCTGTGTGTTTGTGTTCTTTTGGCTTGATAAAATAATAAAAAGATGCCTTTTTTAATGCTTTCATGATGGTAGGGATGCGTGGAGCGCGCTTGGAGACATGTCAAAAGAAGAAGCAATGGCAGCTTATGTTGATGAGATGAAACTGGTATGTTTACCATTAAAGTTTAGCCTTTTTAAAGAAATAATACAACAAAAAATAACACTTGCATGATATTTCAATGCTTTGACTATGATGTGCAGATTTTGGAGGGCATGCCCATGACTGACGAGGTGGAGGAGCTCCTGCGGGTCCTCGGCCCGTTCTATGAGCTGGTTGATGAAAAGAAAAAGATCACACAGATATCAGACCTGAGTACGGGTAGGTTTTTCCCACCTCTTTCTTTTATCTTGTCAGAAACGGCGTCCAGAGCTTAACTGTTTACGTTTTGCCCCTTGCTATGTGCTCAGCCCGTTTGACTAAGTTTGCTAGGCAACTGGAAGGCAAGTATACGACTGTAAACATGCAGTGTGGTGCTGTAGTCTGGTGTCGTAGCTCATACGCTTTAAGTGCTTATTAGCAGATGTGATGTGTGTATTATAATAGTGTAATAGATGCAGCTTGGCACATTTTAGGTTTCTTTTTGCCCTCAGAAGGGGATACTTTCATTAGATACAGATAAAGCCAAATAAAGGTGTTTGTTCAGCTCCAAGCATCATGAAATTTGTAGCCCTCAGCCACATGTAAACATAGAAAATGTTGTTTTTTTATCCATATTGTAAAGATCTTTATGAGCTTGTCCTTTTTTCTGCACAGGGTTGGGCACCATGATGAATTCAGTCGCCTCAAATAGTGTCACAAAGAGCATAATTAGAAGCATGGAGATGAACGGCACTCTGGGGACGCGGCCTGCCAAGCTAAAAATGAAGGAAGAAATACTACAGGAGGATGAGGAAGATTTGGATGATGATGAAGAAGAGGAGGAGGAGGAGGAGGAGGAGGAGGAAGAAGAAGAAGATGAGGAAGAAGAAGTAACAGAAGTCAGAAAAGGTAAAGTTTTGTCTTTCCAAAACAGCCGTGAAAACTATAATTATAGAGATTTTTTTACTTTTCTTTCTTTTTTTCCCCCTCAGACAAGAAATCTGCTGTGCCTCAACCAAAGAAGAAGAGTTCAGCTAGGAGACACAAAGCCCCCCTGTCCAACGGTAAACTGGCAAACGGAGTGGCCCATCTGACCAATGGGAGCCATTCCAGAGCCGCCCTGAACAGCGACGACTCTCAGGAGGGCTCGGTCAGCGAACCTCTGCTCAATGGACACCATGCAGGTCAGAAAAACGTGTTCCACTCCAGCTCTGGTGTTCAGCCTCGCAGCATGTCTGCTTAACACTGAGGACTCCCCCACACACACTCTCTCACACACACACCGACACTTGTGTTTCAGCGCACCATGTGACCACATAATCTCCTAAGCTTCATTCCCAGCGCTGCAGCAACACAACCCTCTCTGAGTCGTTAACACTTTACACATCAGCGGCTCCTGGGACAGTTTTAATCCGGGAAATTAATTGCTCCCAAAGTAAGTAAAGTTAATTTGTGTTGCAGATGCCAGAGCCAACCACCTGGCCAGTGACTCCGACAGCGAAGTCTACTGTGATTCTGTGGACCAGTTTGGCCAAGAAGAGGCAAGTCAGAGCTTCACAAACACACATTTGTTAGTCATCCTGCTGATGCTGAACAGGACTGTGCATCTTCTCCAGAACTCTGAACACAACCGCTCTCTGGACGACCTGGACGTGCTGCTGCCTGCAGACGAGCTGCAGGAGGATGTTCCCCAGGCTGTCAGGTGTGGGGGGGAGGATGGAGAGGCACGCGGGACGATGCCACAGAGGCCCAGGCTGAAAGTGGAAATGACAGGCGGCTCCTCAGTCCGGCGAGGACGGGGTACGTTTACACCGGGCACTTACACTCAGAACCTCAAGGATCTATATTTTATTTATTAGTGCCGTCTGTTAAACGCTTTATTAGTGGCGTTAACTGAAATCCATTCTAATGGCGTGAATTTTTTTAACCCGAGATTAACGCTCGTTCCATTTGGGCCAGCCCTTTGTAGATTTTCTCCATGATTTTGCAAATAACTCACACCGGATCTAGTCAGACCGGAAACAAAACAACAAGCACGTTGCACACGTTTGCTCCATGCCACTTGTTCAGGCGTGCTTGCCAGGTAAACACCAGGCTCCGTGTGTGATGAATTGTGATCACCAGAAAAGAAAGGAAACTTAAACTTGTGTTGTCAGACAACGCTATGCAGCCCTGCGATGCATCCAAGGTAGCTCGGAAATCACAACTCTGACAGTATACCTCACATAAAGACGGCTACGATATAAAAAAATGAAACAAATCAGGTTTTAATATTTGTTTTCCAATCTATATGGGCTTCCTAACAGTTTACACAAGCATTAGATCATGACGTGTATCCTGTTAAATATATAATTAAATAAAATAGATAAAAATAAAGGATTTTTAAAAAAATAATGTTATTAAAATGCAAATTGTGAGTTAACTTTAACTTTAACCCGCCGCGTCGCTTCCCCGTGTGGTGGGTTTTGGGTGTAACCCTCATGCGTTTAATCGCAATTAAAAATTGTAACTGACTGACAGCACTACTTTTTTTCCCTCCTGTTTTGTTTAATTTATTTGAGAATTATTCCGTTATTTGAATAAAATGTCTCTGTGTTCAACTATAAGAAGACAGCTGAAGCTGTAATGTGTCAAACACACGAGAACATGTCAGCAAATCGGATCTTGTTTTTTTTATAGGCTCCAGGTCTCCAGGCCTGAGCTCTGGCTCTCTGATGCCCGTGCACAGCGGTGGGGATGGCGACGGGGGCCACCGGGGAGGCGCGGTGACGCCCAGCGGGAGCCTGAATGAGCAGATTGTTGTGGCGCTGGCCCGGCTGCAGGAGGACATGCAGAGTGTTCTGGAGAGGCTGCACACCCTGGAGGCTTTAACCGTCAGCCAGGTCAGACCAGCCTGTCTTGTTGTTCACCAATCTCAGAAACTTAGTTAGATGGAGAGGGGGGCAGTTGTCCTAATGGCATGTTTAAATTACTTGTTGCTGTTTTGCAGCTTAATACATACTGTTTAACTCAAAATAAAAGAACAGAAAGCATTTATTGTCATTTTACAGAGTACAATGAGATTTAAAAAGCAACTTTAGAAAGTGGCACACACGATAAAGATAACAGGGTATCAGTGTGGGAGCATCGGAGCGTTGCATTAATGCAGATTTGAGTTCAGGATGGTAAGAGCTTGGGGAAAGAAGCTGTTTGTTCTGCACTGTATGGACCTGTAGCGCCTGCCAGAAGGCATTAGGTCGAAGAGATGAAAGCCAGGATGAGTAACGTCCTTCAGGACGCTCCCGGCCCTGCTGAGACAGCGGGAGGTATAGATGACAGACAGGGAGGGCAGAGGGTGATCTTCTCTGCTGTGTTCGCCACACTCTGTCGCCTCTTCCTGTCGGCCTCTGTGCAGCTGGGGTGCCACAGCGTAGCAGCGTAGGTCAGCAGGCTGTCAGTGGTGGAGCGGTAGAAAGTCACCGTCTGGAAGTGGAACCACTGCTGGGCCTTCTTAACTTGAAAAGCGAATAAGATTTAAAGGAAAGCCTCCTTGGCTTTTGGTGATGAGGTGAAGCTTTTTAAGACATTATCATTTTTGGACAAATGGTACAGATGGAAGAATATTTAAAATTTAATTAGGCAAAATGCCTCTTTGTTGGCTAATACTTATGTAATTACTGTAACCAACAAACCAACCACTAGCCCAATAATGAGTGACGTGTGAGGCACATTTTATTAATGTTGTTAGTATGAAAAGACAGAATTGGCTGTTGTTGAATGTGGGTCAGAGATGTTATTACTTTGAAGATCTACTGGTTGCATCCATATTTTGATTACAGTCGGGGCTAAGCACTGAAAAGTAGTTTATTCTTTAAGTATTTACACACATTTTTGGGAAAAAAAACTTTGGAGAAACTATCAAAACAAAGCAGCTATGGCACATGATCAATAACAGTCGTATTATCATTATTATTATCATTACTATATTAATAGAGACTTAGTGTGTTTTTTTTAAGGCGGTAAGATAGGAGGATTGTACTTTGACTTGGTAAACACTGAGGCTGGACCTACCTATCTGTTTATTTTAATTTTAACTCAACTTTCCTATTGCCTTTCCAGGCGAGATCAGTGGCTCTTTCCCCTACTTTTGTTTCGACTCCATTGAGCAAGAGGAGTCAGGTAAACGACTCGGAACAACTAGACTTACTCAGAACTAAAAACTAAATGAAAGCATTTTAAGGACTTTATGATTTTCTTTTCTTTCCCCCAGAAACCATCCTGGTGGCCTTTTGACATTTCACCTGCGAGTTTGGCCTTTGCCGTCATCTGGCCTTTTGTGGTCCAGTGGCTTATCCGTCTATACATGCAGAGGAGGAGAAGGTACCATTTTATAGAATAACCTTTGATCCCTGCTGTTAGGTTCAAGCCATAATCGATCTAACACGTCTTTGTTTTCAACAGACGCATCAACTGATCCAGCTCTCAGACACCCACAAGCACAGACGATAACAAGTCGCTTAAAGTCTTTATTTGTGCTGCTAATGGCTCCCACGTCCTCCCTCCTCCTCCTCAGAATCACAGCCCAGTAATTAGCTTTTTGCACTATGAAGACGGTCCTGGAGCGATGAGCGAGCGGAGCCTTAACCTCTCCAGCGAGCTGCACTGCGGATGTGGAATCACGAATGTACGGGCCTGTGATTTAACAACCTTTTCAAGCTGACCCAGCTGCACTGGAGCCCGTCTGTACGTAACGAGACGGTTTGCGTGAAGAGGCTAAATCGGTTAGCGTGGCTGTAGATCAACTAGAGAAGCTTCTCGGTTATTTCTGTCCCTTAGGCTTTGTTGCACAAAATTTCATGATCTCATTAGATGCCCAGAAGATGCTGCTTTAATAAGATGTTGTAATGACCGCCGTATAGAGGCGAGGACTGAATGTAACGTGCTGATCTGAGATACTGTTTAATTCTAAGTTAATATTTATTGCATTTAGGAAGTTGCAATGAAATCATTGCTGGCCAGATTTCAGCTGTGAGGTTGTTTTTTTTTTTCCATGTTAATCTGTCCTGCTTTGCATCAGTCTGTGCTTCACATCAGGGTGGTCCCAGTTTTCACTTCTTTTATTTTCTATTAGAAAAAAAAGTGCCTCCAACATCCTAAGGTACATTTATACTGTAGATGGCATTATGATTTCACGCATTCACATATTGGAGTATAACTGTCGCAAGTAAGGACCAAATGACCATTAATCGTGCTACCCAGAGAGCCATGAGGCAGATATCTGTGATTAATATCACTTGTTTTGTGTTGTTTATGCTGTTTTTCTCTGTATCAGTCTAATGTGTGACTTAGCAACATGTTTGATTTTTGTGTAAACATTTTGAGTGATGGAAATTATGTGCAAAGCAGTAAGCTCTTTAAAGATTGTGTACAATAGATGTACAGTTAAATCAAATGCAATATTTTAATTGCATCCCTGTGTATTAATGTAGATAATTATATTTACAAAGGTTGGCTTCTGCGTTAACGCTAATCTTTCCAGAGCTGTTATGTTTTAATATAAAAAGTAAAGATTTACATTTTTAAAGACGTGTACTAAAGCTTTCTCGCCCTCTCGCATTGAGCGGGGTTTGCATGTGATAATCACAGACTAGAATAAAATTTTAACAATTTACGTTTCATTAACATTATTTCAAATATACTGCTTGTTGAGTTTCTTTTTAAATTATGTGAGAAAGTAAATTCATCTTGCTAGTGCCAGGTTGGCCCCGCCTCTTTTTCTTTTAGACTGCCTTAGTTATGTATGTAGATAGATCCAACAAGGTGATGGAGACATTCTTCTGAGCCTTTTGTGATGATGCATCACACAGTTGCTGCACATCCATGATGAGAATCTCCCGTTCCTCCACATCCCAAAGTTAGAATATTGGACTGAGATGTGGTAGAGGCCCTTGGAGAACAGTGAACTCATCATGTTTGAGATGATCTGAGCTGTGTGACATGGAGTGTCATCCTGCTGTAAGTAGCATCAGAAGATCCAGGCCATGCTGGTACTAAGGGGCCCAAAGTGGGACAGGAAAATCTCCCCCCACCATAACAGCAGCAGCAGCCTGAAGCATTGATCCCAGAAAGGATGGATTCATGCTTTCATGATGTTTCTAAGCCCAGCATCTGAATGTGGAGCTGAAATGGATCTGAAATCTTCTATTGTCCAGTTCTGGTGAGTCTCTGTGAGTTGTAGCCTGTTTCCTGATCTTAGCTGACATAAGGGGGCCCGGTGTGGTCCTCTGCTGCTGGAGCCCATCTGCTTTAAGTTTGGATGTGTTTTGTGTTCAGAGATGATATTCTGCATATCTTGGTTGGAACCAGAGCTTATCTGACCTCCTGTTATCTTCAACCAGTCTGTCCAGTCTCCTCTGACATCAACAAGACATTCTGGTCCAGATAAAGCTGCTCACTGGGAATTGTCTCTTCTTCAGATGGTTGTGTGTGAAAATCCCAGTAAATAATCAGACCAACAACCATGCCACATTCAATCACTTAAATCTTCCTCATCGTGATGCTCAGTTTGAACTTCAGAAAGTCCTCATGAACATGTCTACATGTGATTCATGAGTGTGTTTGTACATACTTGATCAGTCTGTCCTGATAAGTAAATGTTGAACTACAGATTTCCCACATTTCTACATGGAAACATGACTTTCTTGCATGTTCATTCATGTATTGATCCATTATGACAAATTGCAAATGTTTGATGAGCAATTTCATTTCATTTTCCGGTCAGTGTTATGGTCTTCCTGCATGACATGCGTCCTAAAACAGCTCTTTTGAAAACCAATGGTGCAGTCTCCTGGATTTGTCCACAACCTGACCATGGATTGCTGCTACAGATGGTTTTGTAATCGTTTTCTGTCCCTTTGAGATCCTCAGAGGTTTACCTTCTGGGCCATATGCCTTGCCTTTTAAATATGCTTTGACATGTTGATCTTTGATGGAAAAATATGAAAAAAAGAGCTCAAAACATTTAATATCACCAACACATTTTATTTGTATACTACTTGTTTGTCAGAGTGAAGGATATAAAATATTACAAACAGCAAGGGGGAGAAAACTGAAGAGAAATCAGTTCAGAATTAGAAACAGAACAGAAATAAAAGCTATCCTTCACCACTCTGGTCTTAAAACTAACACTGAATGTCAAACAGATTAACAAATAAAACACATTATTAATAAATATATTATGTTTTTCCTCTGTAGAAAGGCAGGTGAGAGAGAAAAGTTCAGGGGGCCCGCCCACCCGAGTCAACTAACAGCGGGGGAACATTATTATGAAGATGGAAGATGGACAGTGCAGGAAATCAGCATTAAAATATTCAAACAACGAAAGCATCAGTAGCTAAATCAACAGAATTTTCCAGACAAAGAACATAATATTAAACATGAAACTATAATAAAGTAATGCTAAGATTTAAAATTAAACCGTATATAATCGTAGTTGTCTGGTCTAATAACCAGTGATTGCACATGTGAGAAATGTGTATGTTAAAAACATCGAAATGAAGATAAAGAACAAACGCAACCCTCCACATTTATTTCTATATAACGGATGGATTTTTTTTCCATTAGCTGGCAAATTTTTTTCAGAGGCGTTTTAACTCAGCTCCACTCAAAGCTATAGGCTGAAGCCAGACATGGCGATGTGCTGAGCGTTGTTTCTGGCCTCGAAGTACGAGGTGTCGGTTTCATCCTCCGGCTGAGGAATGAAGGGCATCGGCTGGTTCTGCAGGTTGTCCCAGTCCAGGCCGGCAAATAGGGGCTGGCACTTCAGCTCTGGTGGAAGTTCAAGATGCATGATGAATTAGAATAAACCATCATAATAAAAACTGCAGGTGAATAAAAACTTACATCATCATGAAGGGAAATCTGTGATAAAATGTTTTTATCTGAAGCATCTGGCCAGAATCTGTAGCTTTGCAGATATTTTTCAATTCTGTCATTATGGATTGGATGAAGTGTTGGGCGGGGCCTGATTGTTTATCACAAAAAACAAAACAAAACAAAAAAACTACTACAATATTGAATTTCCCTATGGGATTAATAAAGTATTTTTCATTTCATTTCATCAGGCCATTATAGAAGACCAACCAGAGCAGAACTGGGGCTCTTGCAAAAACACCTCAGTGCAAAATATTTTAATATGTAGTGAACTGAGCTTTCTGATTCATCAAAGCTTACAGATCAACGTGAATAAATGAATTAATGAATTAATACCAAGAAGTTCTAGTTAAATTCTCATGTAATAAAAAAGTATTTTAATTCTACATTACTCATTGTTATAATTAAGTACACAGGCAACCCTAACTAGAGAGAAACTTTGAGGGGGAAAAAAAAGCAAGAAAACAAGAAAATGGAGAGGATTTTATATCCTATCTGGAAAGATGCAGATCAGTCACTGTTTGCATCATAACACCAAAAAACCTGCTGAATTTGTTAATTTTAATAATAATTAACAGGCAAGATGTGATTTGTATAGTTGTTCCCATGTCCCTGTCCTCTATGAAACAAAAAAAAATACTGCACAGACAACAACTTCAACTTTTTTTTTTTTTTTGCACATTTGAGTACGTTTCTATTTTTTATCGTTTCACTATCTATATTAGGGTTCAACAATATGGACATTATTTTATATGTTGATATTCATGCCAGATATATCGATATCAATATATTCAAATTTACAAAAAATTTCCTTTTAAGAAGCAATCCTCACCTTTCAGACCGGCACGCTTTGTCATATCCATGGTCAGCAAGATCTCTATAGCATTCCTTGAGTTCCCAGACAGCTCCTCCTGTCCCTCGGGCCAGGGGATGTCTTTAAAAAGTAAAACCTGTTAAACGCTGCTGATGTCTGAAAACGTGAAATACAAGCTTTACTTCACGACTAAGATCTGTACAGAAGACCAAACCCACCTCTGTTGAGAATATTCTGGAAGACCAGCTGAGGGGTCTCGTCATTGAACGGTGGCACACCGGTGAGGAACTCAAACAGACACACACCAAGCGCCCACCAGTCCACCATGCAGTCTGGTAGGGAGCAAAAGGACAAACTCACATTTCCACCAACTGCAGAGGCAGAACGTCTCATCTTTCCCTCATCGTTCCTGTTAGTGTGAATGATTGTACTACAGTGGCAGAAGCAGGTTCTACGTTAGACTGAGCATGAAGAGATTTGGTTTAGTGAGCTTACTTTCACCTAAAATAACTGATAACCAAAGAGTAATAATTATAGCAGTGATTTACTTTAATGGATAACATCTTAATAATCAAGAGTCTATTTTGATTATAAAAACTAGCCTATGTTTACATAATAAACCATGAAAATCAGCATTTACCACATATGTGTCTTATAATGAAATATCAGTTAGTAGTTTACTTCTCAATAGCCGAACAGACTAAATTATTACAATTATCACCACTGTTTCTTAGTAAGTTATTAAATACTGAAACTTGGTTCATTCATGTCAGCTCATGAATTCATTTCAGAGCGATCACAGCGCAATGATGCAACCGTGAGCATCATACAACCAAGACAAGCGCCTCAGGACACTGACCCCAAACTCCAGACATGTACAACAGAAAAACCAGTTTGTCCAGTTAAAAGCACCTCAGCCTCATCATGACCCTGCTGTTAACAATGGGCCTCATTCACCAATGCTCCAACCAACATGTCAGGAATAATTTTTAAAAACATTTAAGGGGACATGTTTGAGCCAAGTTTGTGTTGTTTTCATTAGAAAACGATAACAGAACGACAGTCATGTTTTTTTTTTGTTTGTTTTTTTTAAATATTTGTTTCTTTAAAAAAACAGCAGGATATTGCAGAAAACATCCAAAAATTATAATTGTCCTCAGAGGAAATGTATATTTTTCCATCATTCAAGAATAACTTTCTAAGACAGATTTAATGCTAATGCTATTGCTTAACACCACCGGTGCATCAGACTGCACATACATGTGCATTACGACCACCTTATAACCATTTACAGACCAACCCAATGAAGAAATGGGGATATAATCCTATTTTTCTTAAATCTGAAGACTTTATTTCGCCCTTTGACAAAAGGTGAAAAATTAAGGTAATAATAACAATTTTTGTATATTCATCATTTATTACCATGTTATATCTCCAAATTATTGTGTGCAAAACTATAAAAAAAACTGTTCTGATAAGATTTGAATTCTTTTGTTTATTTATAACCAAGCTACTCTAAAAAAAGAGGATGATCAGAAGAGAGTGCACATCATAATTATGTTTTTGTTTTCATTCGGCAATCTGATTATTTACCCTCTACTGTGTCTGTTTGCACTGGACTGCGAGTCTTGACTTTTTATAAGCATTTTGGGATGCCTGCCTATGCAAAGAAGGGCCAGCTGGTTCCTCCTTTCAATTTATGAGATTGGCACTGATCAATTTAAGGGAAAGAGACAAACAATGTTTAGGTCTTCAAACATGTTCATGAATATAACGGAGGGTTTCCGTTTAAAAAAAACAAACAAAAAAAGTAAAATTTAAGTACAAATTTAAGAAGACTTGCAAGCAGATATTGGTGAATGAGGCTAAATGATTTTAGTTAAATGTTAGGGGACTGATGAAACCACTTCTTTTTAATCCTAATTACACACTTCCCCAACCATCCCCTTCCCTTCAATCAGGCCCAGTTTGTTCTCTGATCCAAAGGGCAGAAACAGTGAGAAATCAGCTCATTTCCTCTAGCAGATTAGCAGCCTGGGTGAACATGCAAGCTTGTTTGCAAAAACAAGAATTTCATTCAAAACTTACCAAACCGACCTCTTCCTGAAACTAAAAGAGAACGTTTGTCACAAGAGCCGCATCATCAGGCAGCATGCTTTTCCATTACCGGCAGGCTGGGATTTCTCAGACAGGAGTCCTTACTGCATCTAGAGTCCCCCCCTCTTACCGTGTGGTTTTCCGAGAAGCAGCTCTGGAGCCAAATAGTCCGGCGTTCCTAGAATGGGTGCCCCCTCAACAGGCAACGCGCCCCTTCTGACACTTTTCGGGGTCCTGAAAGGGGTGTGGGAGGTCACCATGGGCTGAGGAGTCTATTTGAGAAGGAAGTAAAAGAAATTTTTAGGGTTGGGAGAAAAAAATATGTGATTCTCATGTATAGTCACGATTTTTTGTTTCACAATTTAGGAATAATTTTTAAAAAAAATGTAGTTATTTTCAACTTGTCAGCATCATTGTCTCGCTGCCGTGTTGTGCCAAGCTAACGTACTTCGCCAAGTTCATTTTCAGCTGGTTCAAATAAACCACTGCTGCATAAATCTTAACAGACTCGCATGTAATTTGCATTTTTCGGAAACAATAATAGTCGGATAATAGTCTGTAGACAATGTCATCAATCATCTTTTTCACATGGTCTGATGCTAAAAAAAAACAAATGAATTTAAACAATTTAAATCGAGTTTGCACCCCAGGAAATCTTAAATGGATCGAATCAGTAGGAAAGCATTTTTTGACCCAGCCCTAGACATCATGAACAACACTCAAACCATTTACGTCTAAACTAAATGTCATGTTATCTGAAGAATAGTTCATACAGCCTACTTGCAGTGGCGGTCCTGGCTTGTTTTACGCCCTGGACGAACCCGTTTAAGGATCTTTCAGACAGGAAGTCAGTCAGTGAAAAGCAAAGTAGCTCCATTCAATTTTAACAATAAAACTTATGTATTGTCTGTTACTCTTAAACATTGAGTTCCCAAAGCCCCATTCAGTTAGAACCGTCAACACAGATCTCTATAATTTATTGTCTTTTATTGAGTGCTCTGAAAAAAATTATAGCCTATTGTTTTGAAATAGGTCTTGTAGTCATCAGCATTTTCAGATCTCTGATAATGGAATTATTTCACACAGCAGCTGATCCCCCAGCAGAGTGGGGGAGACAGCAGCAAGTCAGGGAAACCAGCCCAGTGCTACGCTGGGAGGAGTTGTGAATGATCTTCTTTGGCTGTAACTTCTAAATAGCCGTTTTAGCCTCATAATAAACAGTGTAGATTGCCATGAAAGTATTAATAGCCCTATGTTTTGCTCCATAGACCTCTCCCTTTCAGAAAGTCGGGAAGCTAAAAATAAAACAGCACGAAACCCCCTGCAGCCAGAAAAACCAGTGGCGGACATATGCAAACGTTTTATTCTTTACATAAACCTTGTTTAAATGAGAATTCATGTGCATTTAGGAAAGGTCGTGGAGCAGCAAGGCTCCATGATTTCATTTGTCCGATTTGAAAAACAGTAGGTTGTTTAGAGAGGCGATTTAATGAATACGTGTAGGAAGCAAGGACTCCAGTGGAGCTGAAAATCCTCCTCATTATGCACCAACAGCAGAGGGATGTTACAATCCTCGAGTGACAGAGTGAACCGGAGAATCCAACCTCAGTCACTGTGTTCGCGCAGGTCAGACAGACCGGGCAGAAAGTGCAGCTCTGCAGCACTTTTCCCGCCTGCTTCTACGTTCGGTGGGACCAAGAAGCGAGCCGTTCTGCCACAGCAACTTTCTTACCAGGAAGGTGATGAGCATACCTGGTGCCTCCACAGTAATGGATGGCCGGGTAATGGGGGGAAATTTTTTTTTTTTTTGCTCTGTAAGCTGTTGCGCTCTTGCACCTCTATTTCCCCCCCCCGTACATGGTGTGCCCATAACAAAAACCTCCCCTGCATTTCAGTGATGAAAATATCTTATCAGTCAAACCACGGTGGTCTACGAGACGGAGGAGCTAGAGCAAAAAAAAATGCCATCGATCAAAGATAAAGCTGGGACAGGAAGTAACGTTCTGGTGCAAGTGGACATGGGTGAAAGATAATAGTCTTAAAAAAAACACTCTGAGATGAGGTCTAAACATTCACAGGTTCAGATTTACATCTATCAACTAAAAACTAAAGACTTTTCATTGTGATACTATAGAAACAATCTTTTCATTAGGTGCCTATTCACATCTTCATTCATCCTCCCAGCTTGCTTACCTGAAAGGCAGAACTGTTGGAGCCTCGTCTTTGTTGTACCGGTGTTGCGGTGCCCGATGCACAGTAACAAGAAGCCGACAGGGAAATGTCCATTCCCTCCAGAGATCCGACGCTGAGTCTGGAAACCCCTGACACATTGGAACGGTTAATGGTGCTACAGTAACTACGGAAAGCGACAACATTTTGTGGCTTGAGGAAGGAGGGGGACATTGCAGCGCTGCAGGAGACATCTGGAAGCCGGTTTAAAAGGGAACACTGAGATTCCCTTCTCCGTCCCAAGTGGCTGAGTTTTGGCGTTTCGTTTTTGACGACGGAGGGAGTCTGTGGCTGTGACATAAAACTTGAGATGTTTTTATTCTGCCGTTGCTCCTCAGGCGATGCAGACTTTCTACTTTCTGCCGGCTTGCTCGGTTGGACAGCTGCATGACTGTCAATGAGAGACGTCTCGTGCACGGACCCATCGGAGTCCAGGCTTAAGCTCCTACAGATGTCACTGGTGGCTGGAATCGGTGATGTGGCATTTGCGTGGGGAAAACCAGCGCCTCCATCTTCAAACACATCCTCTGCTGGCTCCTCCAGTTCATGAAACAGAGTTTTGGCCACAACGATGGGACTGGAGCGCTTTGGAAGACGGCGCTTAGAGCCGGACGTAAAGTCGCCATCCAAATGGATGGTGGAAAATGTTCCTGTCAGCCCGGTGTGAAACTTCACAGGTTCTTCTGGAATCTCAAAGAATCTCTTGTAGTCTCCAGTAGTCTTTTTGGCTCTGGCCTCCAGTAGCTCTGGACTGGTCTCTAGGTCTGAAAAGGTCCTCTTCACGGATGAGGGAACTGCAGGCTGACAGTTTTCTCTCAGTGCTGAGACTGACTCCAGATTGTTGGCATGCAATCTTTTCTCCGCAGGATGATTGGACTTTTTAGACAGACTACAAGAGGCCTTAGCAGAGGATGTGGTGTCTCCAGAGGCTTGTTTATCTCTTTTAGACATATTGATGCTTTGATTTTCTTTCTTAAGAATAAAATAAACAGAAGAGACAAAGTCAGAAAAAGAGCAAAAAACTAATAAGGGATTAGTTCAGGAACAAATTCATAGCTATGGCTTTGAGTTAAGATCTTTGAAAATGGATTCATGATCACTGACCTCCTCACATTCCCACAGTGGACTGATGCCACCTTCAGTGTCAGTGGTGCTGCCTGCACTCATCGTTTCAAACCTCTCTCTGGTTTTCAGCAATGAGGGAGTCAGATTTCTGGCCAGGTTATGAGGACTAAACACACTGCCCCGTGGTCCTATGGAGACAGCGCACACAAAACTTAAAATTTGTGAATGATTATACAGTCACTCCATGTGGTTGATGACATACCAGGTTTCAAAAGGCACCCAGCTGGAGAAGACAGCGGCTCAGTTTTCTTCATCAGAGGAGAACCAAGAGAGTTATTTTTCTGCCTTATTTTGCTGCAAGACATGGGGCTGGATGCAGCAGAGGCGCTGATGTGACGCTTGCCTTCTCCTGCAGGGGTATTCTGCAGTTCATAAAGCAAGATGAGAGTCATTTCACAACACATTATACAGCACACACAAAACATCTCATAAACTGATCGTGTCTGTTTTAAAGTAAGAGAAATTTTCTTACAAATCCAAGAGAGCTGATTAAGGAGAGGACTTGACCAGGAGTGCGGAAGTAATCTTTTTTAGGTTTAGCCAAGGATGGAGTGGTAAGGATATCCATGAGACTCAGCTCTGGTGGAAACAGAAAATACACATATAACATCATAAAATACAAAAAACATAAGTGGTGGTGACAGTCCTGTTTTCATTAAAGTGATAGGACTTCATACCTCTGTCAAGTTTGACTTTTGAAAGGCCAAAATCTGTTAGCTTGATGTGACCTTCATTGGAAATGAGCATGTTGTCTGGCTTCAGGTCCCTGGAAATTTGGTTACACTAAATTCAGTCTCTGAAAACCAATGTAATATACATTCAATGACACCTAGATACACAGTATGACAGTACCTGTGGATTATGCCATGGCGGTGGAGGTAATCTAAGGCAAGTGCAACTTCTGAGATGAATTTCACAGCCATGTCCTCATCAAAATAGCCATAAATATGTAGGAGAGATTTAACATCTCCACCGATGAGATATTCCATGACCTGTAGGCAATAAGTAAATGGTTAACAAGAGCTTCTACATATATATGGAACATGGCAGATTAAGAAAACTAAAAGTTGAAAAAACCTTTGATCACAATAAAAACTGGGCACTGAGAGAAGGAAAATAAAAATGTAAATAAGATATTTGTTTGATCAGATAAGAGCTAGATTAATTTGTTGTTGTCTGATGGGTCCACCATAGATGCTCTGAATCTTTCCAGGCTCATAGAAGATCCTTACAGTGAAGGACGGAGGTGCGTGTATTTAACTAGAACAGCATATAATCTGACACATAAATTTTTTCACACATTTTTTTCCTGTTTTGTACTTTACAATGACTTCACAAAGTCTTTGCTGAAGGCGTTACCAGATAGATCTTGGAGGCTGTCTGAAGGGAGTAAAACAGATGAACGATGAAGGGACTTTTGCTCAAAGCAAGTGCATCTCGCTCAGCTTTCATCTGGCCTGTCATGTTTTTATCCACCATATCTGCCTTCTTCATCACCTACAAACAAACAAATAAAACAAAAAACTTTAACCAAACTGGAGATAAACATAACTATCTTAAGTGATTAGAAGAAATATATACTCACCTTTATTGCGTATAAACGTGCATTGCACTTTTTCCTAGCAAGGTAGACCTTTCCAAAAGCCCCTCGGCTGATAGGTTTCAAAACGATGAAGTCGTCGATTGAAGGCGGTTTGGGAATATCCACCGACTTCACGTTTATGCCAGAATTGCGCTTTTCATCAACCTCCATCGTTTAACTGTTTAAGATTAGAAATTTAACGTAGTTTAAAACAGCCAGCTAGCTCATTGTAAACACGACGTCTGTGACAAAACAACAGTCCAGGGTTTGTTTGGAAAATTTGAATTCCACTGCTCGGTAATAGGGTCCTCATACGTCATTTTAGATGGCCAAGAAACTGCTTGTGCATAAAACCGAAAAAGCGCCCATTGTTTTCGTCAATGATATGATTAATATTTAAAATGCATAAAAATGGCTACATTTTTCAATTAATTCAAGTAATATGTGGCCAACTTTCAATAGTATTGTGCATAATTGTTTAATTTCAATCAGGCAGTCATGAAGCAGCATGAAAGATACAACTACCTTTTATACAATTTTATTTTCGTCCAAAGCTTTTCTGCATAATAATATTTTCTGAAATGAAAGTTTCCAAATATTTTGAATTAATTTACAATAACTAAAGACGTTTAGTACGTACGTGAACAAATGACGCAAATCTAATTTACCCGGTAGTGATTCGTTCCGACGTCATGTTGTAGTCCATTTGACCTCAGACGCCGGCAGAGGATCCATTTGCAGTTCTTCGCTAAAAAGTTGTGTAACTGGCGAAAGTTGTGTAACGAAGAAAACAAAAGGGCATCCCTTCGAGGGAGGACTTGTTCATTTGGGATATAGAGGGTCACTCCTCACACACTAACCCTCCAAACACAATTTTTTAAAATTATCTTTCCGGCAAAATGTTTTCACTGTCGTCGGCGTTTCAACCCCAGCAGGTAAGCTGACTGAATGGCATGTTGATGATTTAGCTAGCAGATGTGACTTCTTCTACCTTTTCTTTAGTATTTCATTTGAACATATCTCGTTGTCTGCGAAGGGTACCATGCTTAGTTATAATAAAGAGTCAGATTTATGGTTATTTTGGTCATGACTTTTGTTTTGGTCAATGACAACTCAATGTAGCTAATGCTAGCATTTGCTCAAGTCAACGTTTTATCAGCCCATGCTTACGTCACGTTGTGTCAGAGCAGCCAGAGACAAGATGTCATGGGTTTAACGTAATAATTCGATATATTAGAGAAGAGCCACGTCTAAGAATATTTCTTAAGGGCTAACCCAATCAGTGAACAGTCTGTTTTGTAGGTTATGTAACTGCTGTCAGACGCATGTGGAGAAGACTAAACTCAACCTGAAGAACACTGACATAATCCTGACATGCTGTCCTGTTTGAGAGACACAACTTGAGCCAAGCAAAGCTGATTTTGCTTTACTTGTTTTTTTGTTGTTGTTGTTTTTGTTTGTTTTGTTTTGTATGAATGTCAAGGTTATTCATGTTACTCTGTGGTGGAAAAACTGCGCTTCACTCTCCTTTTTATTTTGTTGTGTTTCCCAGATGATTTTGCCTCTGGGCCAGGTCATCAATGCCCTGCACTCTCTGAAGAACTCTGCTACAGCTTCGATCCAGACTCTTCAGAAAGACTTCACTCCAGAGCACACTCAATACCTGAGAGAGGTAATGGAGAGATTCTACAAATACAAGAGATGTTATGATTAAAGATGTTCTTGGTGTTCGTTCATTGCTAATTTATTTCACAACAGGATAGATATGTGAATGCACATAAACCCCTTATTTTTTATGTCAACATAACACAACAATATTGCAACAAAGTTAAGTAATCAAAAAGTCCCATTCCAACTGCGCTATATTGCAGAAATGATTTTGAACATTTCCTTTGAACCCAAGTAGACAAATTACAGCACAATATTTAGAAAGATTTAGACTTATAGCTGTCCTTTAAGGGTATAGCTGCTATTTAAAATATACATAATACTGGAACAGTGACAATAAACAAAGCTTCTGGTTAACCTACAGGTGGTGAGACATATTTCCTCCTTTCACTGCAACTTTATATAATGTGATGGAAGCTGAACTGGGGAACTACCAGCAGCAGTCACAAGGCTGGCATATACTCTACAATGACACCTGAGTCTTTTTTTTCTCTCTGTAACCAAATAAATCCAACAAAGTAAACTATAAAATGTTTGTTTGGAGGGAGTAACCCTTCTCTGCTGTATGTTCTTTACTCTAACATGCTCATGCAACGAAGCAAAGAAACACAAGTGGTAACATGTGGATGATGCTTGACTTTGTTTTATCCTTTAAGAAAAGTGGCAGTATATTGAGGGAATCATTCCATTTGATTTTACTGTGGCATTCAATACAGCGATTTATCATGAAATCAAGTCATCCTGACATCCCTAATACATGGTAGGTCACAGATTTTTTGGGAGGAAGATAGGCTTCTTGACATAAAAACAAATGTGAGCATTTAAATTTTTACTATTGTATATTAAGATTTGAGGAAATGGGGAATACAGAAATGGAAAATAGATGTACTGGTGGATGATGTAGGTGATCCGCAGAGCAATGTCAGTTTAAAACTCAATGCTAGTATCTGGGCCTAATCATCTCAGAAAATTTAGTAATGCTATATGCTAACGAATTAATAAAATACCCTTAAATTATTTTTGTTCCAAGTATAAAATGCATTATTATTATTATTATTATTATTATTATTGCATCTGTCATACAGAACTGTGACAGTTTCAATGATTAAACAAATAATTTATGTCATGGTTGAATTGCAGCATGTTACTTTGAAAATATCATGTTTTTTAGGCAAAACATTTATGTATTTGTGTTCCATTTTAGGTTAGGGTGTCCCAGAATTTACCGTCCATCCCAGAAAGTGTATTTTGTCCAAAGGCTGTTCTTCTGTCGGAAATGAGCAAGAAACTGTTACCTGCTGCAAACTTCCGCCATAGACCAGTCACAGGAAACTGTTCAAGTTCTCATTTTGAATCAAGCATGTATCTGGTTATAAGAGGATTTGTTTGAGTTCATTTGTCTTACTTTCACACTATTTTCAACATGTGCTTATCACAAAGATTAAAATATTTTCTACTCATTTTTTAATACTACAGTTGCCTTCTAGGTTTATTTTTCAGCTGACTGGCAAATGACAGTTGTCTGTTTCATGTTCAGTTTTATTTCATCCCACATGTGATTACAAACCGAAATGTCTAAATTATTAGAGATGTAAACCGACTGCTTCATTTTCTTTGTTTTTAGCCAAGTGTGAGTCTGAGAGATCTGGGCCTGTCAGACGTCGGGGTGAGTCAGCTGGACGAGCTGGTCAACAGATTGCTACCCACACCGGGACCAGAGGAGCCTCCCACCGTTTCTTCACCATGGAGGACGAGTCACATTTCCGCCGACAGCTTTTTTCACAACAAGCATGGTGAGCGGCTCAACACTGACGTTTCTATCTCTTGAGTTTGTGATTTTATGAAACCAATCATGAATCTCTCCGTATTTTTGGTCTTGAAGGATTTTCACAGAGAAGACCGGTGGGTTTCGGCTCATCGTTGTTCCACAGACGATGCCATAGCCCTCTTAGAGAAGTCTGCGCAGAACTGCAGTTTCTACCAGGTAAGAAACTGATTTTGAACATCTGCCTGCTGTGAAAAAGCCTGAAACGTTACATTACAATTTTTTGTGCGTTTCCTTGTAGTGTGGGTCCAGAGTCGGGGTTTTAAAACACTTCGAACCAAATCCAGGCGAGTGGAGTCTGGCTATGATGGTCCAGTGGAATCTGAGGCCTACACACCAGCTTTCATGAAGGTGAGCGTTAATTATTAGACAAGGTAAATAAAGTCATCTGTGTTGTAGAAACGCAACCTGCTCATAAGCGCCTAGCTGACTTATTATTCAGCCTAATTAGGCCCGAGCACCGAAGGCGATGCGAAGACCTATTGAAATGCAAGGGTTTCTCCCTTTTTTTTTTTTTTTTTCCATGTCTCTTCCGCCTATCCGTGGGCATTTTTGGGTGCCTGAACATATGTGAAAACTCAGGAAATTTTGCGTACCCCCCTAAAGGACTCAAAAAATGTTTTAGGGTCCAGTAAAGGTGCGAGGCTTCCTGCTCGACGACGCCACCTAGAATTGATGCCCCTCCGCTGGATGTCACGTAGACACATGAAAATTGGTATATAGGTAGAACTCATGGAGCCGGACAAAAAATCCTCTTGGAGGAACCGCCTAAAACCAACAGGAAGTGAGCTATT
>JAVQJG010116042.1:0-10256 GCA_036024015.1 Craterocephalus amniculus | reverse complement strand
GCTTCGTGTATGAAATGTGCTATATAAATAAAGTTTGATTTGATTTGATTTGATTTGATTTAAAATGATATGGGAGACTTATAGTAAGTGCGTGTACTTAGCCTAAAACACTTACACAGAGCGGTAAACAACCAAGGGAGGTACGCAGTAATGGTAATTCCAGAGAAAACAAAAGGTCCCAGTTTTAAACTGGAATCTGGTATCGACTGGCCCAAGGGAGGAGCAGGAAAATTTCCAGTTTTTCCAATTTAATGTCAAATGTCAACCATACTATTAAATGATGCATCAGATTCTGTGGCCCATATAACTCTCCTCCATTTAATACTGGAAACATCAAATATCGGGGCATTAATATTAATATAAAAATCACATGATAGGCTTTAAGCACCCAATTCTTTTTATCACTAATACCTGGCTAATCAATCACTGTCCAGTATGCAGTGAAATGCTTCCACAACAATTACAATTCCTGGATAGAATTAGAACAGGACAAAAAATTGTCTCCCTTTCAGACGTATTTTTTCTTCCAAATTCAATTAAGAAAACAAATTACTTTAGATGCATCACAATCAAATCAACTCTGACACCCTGGTGGAAAGCAAATGAAATCCCAAACACTGCATTAACACCATGTAAATACACTTTTATCTGGCACATTTGTGATTCTCAACTGCACAACAACCTAATCCGCTGAGGGTATCACTCATTTTTGTCACCTGTTTCAAAACAACCAAATTATATCTTTCAACACTGACGCAGGAATTTGGAGTTGAGGGAGAAAAATGAATCTACCACCAACAATTAAAATCACTAAGCAAATCCAAAAAACCTCTACTACCCTCCAAACTCAGGGAAGAATTAATTGAAATTACAATTTTCAGTAAAGTAATATCTAAACTTTACAGATGTCTATCAAAAACAAACACAACAGTAACACTCCCAGCACCAAATTGGGTAAAGTACTTAGCTATCTTCCCATCTTCAGATTCTGGACTGAAATCTGCAAAAATACCTTCTCGATTACCACAAACACCAACTTACAACACATACACAGATCCATCCATAGATCCCACATCACACTAAGGAAAATGTTTCTAATGGGTTTCACAGACACTGACACTTGGGACACATTGCACCCAGGGGAGCACTGATGATTATTTTCACGCCACATGGACATGCACACCCATTCACTCATTTTGGGAAGCAGTAATTGAAAACCCCTCCACTATTCTCAGCTGCAGAATCCCATCATGTCCCATCACTTTGTCTATTCGGGACTTTGGAGAAGCAACCAGTCTTCCAGTCAAACACAGTAAAACCCTCCTCATTGCTCTGATTGCCACCAAGAAAATAATTCTTTCAAACTGGAAATTTAACACTTCTCACACATCAAACAATGGACCATTGTTCCTCTAGAGTTAATTACATTAGGAAAAATAGCCGATACACAAAAAACATCCCATTTTCAATCATTTCTGTAATCCATTTTTGGATAATTTGAATACCAAAAACATAGTAATAATCCCTGAAAAAACGAATAAATAAAAAGATATGAGAGACAGCTCAGGTGAAGACAAAGTGAAGGACAGGTGAAGACAAAGTGGAATAGAAGGGGTCATGAGGGTTGTTAACTTTCACCTGGATTATGACTTTATCCAACATACAACCAATGCCAATGCTCATATGTTACATTCAGAAAATCTTTGCAGTTAACATGAGATATTTTGATGAATCCTTTTTTGTTGTTGTTTCATTGTTTGAAAAAAAAATACAGTGCATCAAAACAGTGAAAATTAACAGTAAAATCTAAAATACATATGTGGAAACATACTGTGGGCCACTATGCTAGAAAACTACATCATAAAATACTTGAGACTTGCACTCAGGTCAGTCCTCGCTGTATTTCACGGAGCTTTATAGATAAGCTTGGCTTGGCTTGGCTTAGGAATAAATATTTTTCAGCTGTTCACAGAAGCCAAACTGAAAGAATTTCATCTTTGCATGATGTGACTTGCTTCCACTTGTTGCTGACTCGCATGAATATGAAAGCGTGTTCAGAAATAGAATAGTGCTACAATAACATTCCTGTAGCACAATACATTTCAGGGGAGAGATGCTCATTAAGAGTCTCAAGTGTGGTTGCAAAGCCCGTCTGGTGCCCAGATCAGTGCACAGGGAGAGTGATGACTGGGACATGTCCTTAGTGTCTCCCCAGAGAGAGTCTACAGGTGTCCCACATGCATCTTCTATCTGTATTACAGTTTCTTATTAACAGCTTCTCCCCCCGATGGGTGTATTTGTTTTGATTATGTACATTGTGGGGGATTAATATGGAGAATAGGATTAAGCAGGCATCAGAAACCCAATTAAAGTAGCCCTTCATCTTTGCAAGCGGGGGCCATGTCTCTGTTTCACTGTGTGAGATCTCTCCTCCTGTTCACTCATCACCTCCTGCCCTCTGTTTGTTCTGGCCCTCCTTCTACAGTGCCTGCCATCCGTCTTAGCATTTTAAATATGCGCACATCCTGCCTTCCTCCTTCCCTTTTAGTTTATCTCCGCCGCCCCACCCCTTTCCCCTGCCTTCACCTTCATCCCCCTTCCCTCTGATCTTTTCGTCCTACATCCTTACTCTAGCCTTTCATATTTTATGCCTTTTTGAGGCAGACAGCAAATTTGCCATTTACCCCTAAAATATACAACCTGCACTATTAAACTACATCAGTGATTCATTCCTGAACCGAAACTTCAATTATGCGGGTAAAAAGACCGCTAGACAACAAAGAGGTTCAGCTAATGGGTGAGCCAACAACAACTGCCAGTTTGAGAAAGGGTGAATGCTCCTCTGTGAGGGGAAATGGCACGTGTGTGTATGCGTGTGTGTGTATGTATATGTGTGTGTGTGTGTGTGTGTGAAAATGTAATCCTAAGTAATCTGGCAGTGCAAACCCAGGTAGCACAGAGGCTTTTTGAAATGCCAGGGAGCTGTGAGTTAGTATTCCTGGCACAGAACTAAAGGCACTATAATATCACCTCTTAGCACAATGCTTGCTAACAAGGAGCGAGACAGAAACAAGGGAGGACAGGGACAGAGAGGAGGAAAAGAAAAAGAAAGAAAAGAGTCAGTCCAGGGCAGCAAAGCAGGAATGGGTTGCAGGACGACAAGCCACACAAGTCTGGAGAAACGGGAATGTTTAGGGAAGATTTGGAGTTGGCGCCTGTTGTGTCTTCAGAGTTGAAAGAAATTAACAACATAAGTTCCTTCCCCTCAGTTCCTCTCACACTCTGCCCTCCCCATCGTACAAAGACAGTGGTCTATGGAGAGAGACTTATCTAGAAGCAACAGCAGCACCCTGCTATGTATGTGTGCCTCTGTGAGCTGAGCATGTGTGTGCGCGTGTTTTTCATGCTGTCAGTCCATTTGTACTATGTACGGTAACATGCATGTGTCTGACAATGCACACGTAGTCAGAGTGGATGTGTGTAAGTTATTCTGTTTGCAAGTTATTCTGTGCCAAGATTTTCCTCGTCACAGTTAAGGTAGAACTCATCTGGAAGACCCATCTGTGAGGGTACTGTTTTTGGACTTCCGCTCTGCATTTAACAATCATTCCCAGCAGAGTGGAGACCAAGCTGTTGGACCCACATGTGAACCATTACACATGCAGCTGGGTAAAGGGATTTCAAATCAAAGCTAGAAACAGAGGATTAGGATGGGGACTTATTACCTCTTCTCCTTGACGATCAACGGCAGCACCAGGGCACTGTCGCAGCTTTTCACCAACACAGACTGATACACCGTACAGTAGTTAAGTTTGCAGACAAATAGGACTGAAACAGAATAGAAAGGAATCATTGGTGTTCTACCATAACCACGCACTAAACATTTCCCATTCAAAGTAGATCATGATGAGCTTTACGAAAACAAAAGGAGGATCATGTTCCATCCTAGAAAATGCTTATGTCCTTTTATTGTTGCACTAAAAGCTTCCTCACATACAATGAAGCATTTAGGTTTTCTAGCTGCATTGCCGCTGTAAGCGAATCTATCCTGAAGGTTATCAAAGACACTTGCTTTCCTGCAGTGGATGACCTATACAAAAGCTGTTGTGACCTAAAAATGTTAAGCATTCCTGACATCCACACTTTCTATTTCTGCCCTTAGAAAGTTGATACAGGTCCAGAAATGTTTGAACTTCCAGACTCTTATAGTTTTGAATGCATTCTTTTGGTTAATTACCAACTTGTTGCTGTGTTACATATATTGTCTGTGTTTTATAGCCTTAGGGAACACAATTTCATGATTCTACTGTGCAATGAGAGTTAAGGCCTTACCTTGAACTCACAACAGGATCTTCTATTATAAATCTTTAAAAGCAGGCAGAAATAATGATTTGTCTGCTTAAAAAATTCCAATACTCCAATACTGTCTACAAACAGCAGATAATACTGAACATCTCAAAACAACAAAAAAGATAATGCAGTATTTATTTTACTCCTTGAAATGATAACTTTATGACCTTTTTAATAATTTTCTACTGTTCTTTACAGTTATTGTGGGGAATATTATGTTCAGGCATTGAAACAACACCACGTCAGAAGGATACTTTAGTTATTTTCTGTTAGGGCTGATGCAACACAGCTCAGGGTGAGAAAAATGCCACTGGCCCTTTGATGGACATCGTTTTGGTACTTCACATCAGTCGCTTTAAAAACTATTAGAGAACAGGTGTTCTTAACGCAACATTGATCATAACTCTCTGCATGAACAAACAACCCATGGCTTCTTTTTTGGGGAAAAGATTATTTTTTAAATATCCAGTCATACTGTAGCAACCATTTGTTCTACTGCTTGGGTTCAGAAAATAGGTTCCAAAAAATGGATCAACCCCCCGTCATATGAGCGCTTGCATTGGGGAGTGCAGTTTATCATTTGGCTCCAGTTAGCTTGGGCTTTCGGAGGTACAAGTAAGGGATGGAAATAACTGAATGGGAATGTCATGAGACTACACTCATCCACTGGGTAGCAAAGATGCCTTTGCTTTTTAATTAAAGTTGCGTTCATTAGGATGGAGGAGCATTAAACTTCACAAACCCATTAACTTTTCATGCTGCTCCACAAGAATGCCAAATGTTTCTGTTTACCCCTTGCTATTTTCTGTATGATTCTTTAGGGGGAGAAAAAAACGAATCACAGAGAAATAGAAAGTCTAAATAAATAAGTATTTTTCTTCAGAGTGAGAGCAATATGAAGCCACAAACATATTTGGTGTCATGGCTGTATATTCCAATGATATCTTGTGTTGGAGACCTGAGATTAACTCCAGTTTGACTGTGGCAACAAACTACGACTGTAGTGTGAGAGGAGCTGGGTTTTTATTTCTTTTGCTGCCGCAGATTCGGACTCTCTTGTGACTTCTCCTGTTTATGTTTTGTGTGTTTCCATTCTCAGTCCTTGTTTTGCCTTACAAATTGGTAACCACTATAGCATCCTTGTTCAGCATCTGAGAGACAGACTGTAATGGTGGGAGCAACCCTGACATGTGTGGGCCTAGTTTAGGCTTTACACTAGAATTTAGATTTATACTCCCCTCCTGGTAAATACTCCTGGGACTCCCATAGGTTATGCAGCATCAATGCCAGGTCACCAGCTTAAATAATTTGCCAAACAATATGTTTTTTTCGCACATTTGCATCAATGTCAACTGGACATTGGCTATTTATACTTAATAAATATTGACGTCAAACTTAAGTCAAAGAGTAAACAAGAAAATATGGATTCTGAACATCAGCACGTTCCCTGTTGACAGAGCCATTCCTGATGCAGATGCATGTAATCACGTTTTATAATCCAACAGGTATCACAACAGAGAAATACCATTATGTGGTAAATTATTTCACTCAAAACAGAATTTAACAATTCAGCGTGAGAATAGAATATGCAGCAGTTTTACATGTTATGTATTTTTCAAAAATGCGGTGAATGTTTTATGTCTCTTAAAGTGTGTTTGCAATGACTCTACTTTGAATTATGAGTAATCAGTAAATCAGAGTGTGTCATTAAAAAAAAAACAACTTGCCGTCCCTGACATCGACAGAAAATACTCCGCCTTGTACTTCATCCAGAGCCAGCGTGATAAACTGCCATCTCCACTGCCACCAATTTCTCAAAACAAAAGCATCACCAGCAGTTAATCTCATTAGCAGCTGGCCTGCGGTACGAAGGAGAAATAGAAGGGGAAAAAAAGAAAGAAAAACATATTAAGCACTTCTGCGACCACAAAAGTGGATCCATTTTCAGGATTGAATTCACAAACCCATTAGAGCCCAAACTGTCAAGGTAAATTTTGGGAGGAATACATTGTTGTGGTTCATAAATAGTGAGGAGAAGGCAAGATGACTAATGGCATGATAGTAGCAGATTCAGTCAAGGACCATCTGTGGTGAAGAGCCGCACTGATTAGCTCAAACAGTCTCCAAATATGCTGGAGGCATAAACCACTGCCAGGAATTTGTGAACGCATGCGTTCATGTGCGTGTGCGTGAGTGTGTATAAAAAACTGTAAAAAAAAGAAAAACTACAAATGTGTGTTTATGTATATAAACAAAATCATGCAGGGAGAAATGTCAGATGTGTGCTCAAGAGTGTGTTGGTGCGGGTGTCCGCTCAATCAACTCCCCATGAGATGTTGAGGGTTTGTGCAGACGAGAAAGGTGAGGTGTTAATCAAGACCCGAGGAAATGCTTCCATGATTTTGTATGTGCAAAACAGAGGGAATTTTAGGTAAATACCCAAATGAGAATGCACTCACGTCCATGCATGTGTCTACAAGACTTATTAATATGAGTAATTTATACTGTGCAGTACAAAATGTTCTTTTGAGATTTTGTGTGCGAGATTGCATCCGTGAATTACACCTCTCTTTTTCGTGTAAAAACAATATTCCCCTTCCTGAGGATTAGAAAAAGCATAATTTTCCCCGTGCTTTTGTTTCCACGAAGGGCTTCAATTGACATTCAGGGAGGTGGGACTCTGTCCTAATTAGGTTGGTTCACACATTGAGGACTCAACCAATCAATGGGCTGCTAATAGGTTGTCAGTCAAATGACAAGGCCTGGGACAGGTCAGGGTCACTGGAGGAATGCCTTAATTTCTCAGCAAAATAGGACAAAATCGGCCAAATAAGAGTCTGACCAATGGGGGTAATTATAGAAAATGATGAGGTCCAATGGTAGAACAATATGCATAATGAGTATAGGTCTGTGGAAGAAGGGATACTGTGGGCTCTTTAATAATTTAATCTTTCCCAAGGTGGAAATTTGAGATGGCCTGCAAGCACTTTATTCTGTGCATATGTTTTCCTTGATCTTTCATTTTCTCAGTTAATGCAGAAAAGGGTCTCTGATACTTTATAACATGCTTTCATTGTAAAACAATGAAGAAAAGCTGGATATAATGTGACATCTGCTCCTGTTATCCCAGCTGAAGCAGAACACCTGTTGCTGATGCTTGCAAAAAAATGCGATGAGCCAGTTCCTGTACAGCTTGTGGTTTAATTTGTCATCTTTATTGGGGGGAAAAATAATAACATGAATAAAAGATCTGATTAAAAAGGCAGATTTACTATATTCCAGCTAATTCAAAAGAAAAAAAGATGCACAAATGCATAATGTGCAATAAAAAGAAAATGCAGGATGTAATTTTCTCAAAGAATAAGTTTTCTATCAAACAAGACACATGTTTTTCACTAAACACACATTTTAAGCACATATTGGACATTACACCTCATCATTTCTGAATAATGATTGCTACTCTCAAGTGAATGCTTTACTTAAATAATGATTTTGCTGGAAGGGACAATATAGGTAAACCTCAGGTGTTAAAGTCAGTCAACAACAGTTCTGACAATAGCTGCTTTGCATATTTTATTCATAGCATATAAGTACATTTTAGTTCTGTGTGATCTTAAGAGGCGCTACATATTCATCAAATTAATAAATCAACTATATAATGCCGAATGGAAGCCTACTGTAGTGAGTCCACATAGACTTAATATCCAGCTCTGCAGCCTTTGATTATAATTACCTTTCCATGATCTTCTTACAAATATATCACTGTCATCCTTTCATGCTAATTACAAAAAAAGAAAAAAAAAGTTTAGTATCCAAGATGTAGAAAAAAATAATCTTTCAAGTCCAGCTATAAAAACTTTTCCTAGTGAAATCGATGAGTTCAAGGCTGTCACATCCCGAGGAAACAAAAAGTCTTTCCTGAGTCTGCCAATATGACCGTGGACACATCTGTAGCACTTGTCAGACACCAGCAAAGTAAACAGGATGTGGTTATTTTTGTCTTTTAGTGTCCTTCAGGCTGTGCACAAACACCTCACCTCACAGATAAAATAGTGCTCTGTAGAATGGATACTGATGACATTCTTGACAATTTTAATCGACACATCCTATACCAGATACTGTGGTAATAATTGCAGGTACAATACATGCCTTTCTTGAGCTTTCTCAAACAGGGGCATGATTATGTATGTGTAATAATACACAATATGTAATGATAAGCATGAAACCTGGTATTGATTCCTGGACAAAAACTATTTATGGACTAAACCTCAGCTTAACATTTGGTCTGGGTTGTGCATGTTTGCTTCTTGTTTCTCTAAACTGAAAAAGTCAGTTCTGCTCTTGAGTTGATTCTGAGTAGCAGGTTGTGCATCACACCAAGACTGTTGACTGCCTTTTGCCATTTTATGAGATGAATACAAAGCAGACAATAACTGAGCCAGTAAGAAACTACATTGCAAATGTTGGCTTATACAGCGACAAAGAGACAGCTATTTGTTTAACTAGACAGCATTTCATATTGAAGTAATCGTGCCTGATTTTATTTTAATCTTGTTAACAAAAATGCTTTATACACAATATATAACATGGCAGAAGAGGTACCTTTATTTAAAAAATGTAGTCCTTGATCGCTCATATGTATGGGTCCAGGCCTTTTTAGTTGGTGGAAGTTGCTAATGCTAACTAGCTTCTATACTTTCTGAATCTGGTCTTGAAACTGGCTGGAGTCCTCTTAGACAGGTGTCTTTTCAATTACTTTATTCTTTAGTAACATTTTATACCTTGTACCATATCCTCAGCTACTGGCTCTGCCTCTGGTGATATGACTGGGTCGACCACTGTGTTTCTAGACTGTATATAATGCATACTGATATTACACTGTAACTTTACTAAGTCACATTAGCATTTATGGTGCAGTCAAACTTTATATAAAACAGCAAACACAAATCACTTTACATTAGAAAATCATTTACAATCTCAGTGGCAGGTTTGATACTTTATAAGATTGGGTAGTCATTTATAATGTAGGCTATAAGATCATACTGGTGCATCTGTTTACAAAACCTTTTCGTCTATTATGATAAACCTCTACAGTTTGTGAAAGGAAGAGCTTGTTATAATATTGCCATGGATTTCAGTGGGAAAAAAAAAGTTATTTAGCTGAGATGCAGCCATATAGCGTACTGGAACCAAAACAGCAAATTCATTGGAGTTTCCTCTGGAGAGTCATGCATGAGTATGAGATGTGTACATTACTACAGTACATGCACATGGAGAGGGAGGAGAGCCAAAGTTAGAGTAGTGTCTCTCACTGGGAAAAACTGTTATCAGGAAATGTCAGAAGAGAAACTTATGCTGCTTTAATGCTGTAGCTAATTGAAATCATTGAATTCAAATATCTTCTGTTGGTATTTTAGCTGACTAAATACTTTCAACCAGGGCCGTAACCAGGATTTTTCAAATACCGAGGTCAAATATTACGATACATCTTATTTACAAAAAAACGTCCTGATATGGTGACTTTTCATACATTTTTCGAAATGTGAATGAACAGAGTTAAAACCACAAGCCCAACCAGGAGATGACCATGTAGTTGAACATGTTTATTTTAACAATTCCAAAACTGAGTGATCAGTTGTGTTTGTGTGTGTGTGCGAGTGAGTGAGTGAGTGACTGAGTGAGTGTGAATAGATAAAAGTGAGGGAATGTTGGTTTCCGAAGCTGAGTTTCGTTTTAGAGCATTGGTTCTCTAAGACATTTTAGAAATGTACTCCCTGTGGTACAATTTCTCAACTAAGTACCCCCAACCAATACAGAGCTTTTTGGTTGGAAACAGAAGTAAACAGGGGGGATCAGCTCCTATTTGCTCAAATTTGTACAAAAAGAAACATTTTGTACTTTCAAAT
>JAVQJG010116033.1:0-24022 GCA_036024015.1 Craterocephalus amniculus | reverse complement strand
AGTTGATTTGTAATGAATACACAATGTATGACATTTCATGTTTTTTAATTGCATTACAGGAAATAAAGAACTTTATCACAATATTCTAATTTTCTGAGACAGACCTGTATATGTATTTATGTTCTTAATAATATTTCATGATTTGATGATTGCATATATACACAATCTTTTTTGTCATACAATTATTTTTTGTTGTAAGCAGGGTAGCTGAGGGTAAATCTGAAAACTTAGAGCAAGCTTGCACTGTCAGGAAACTTGCAGAATGAATGCTGTAAATAAATGTTGCTTTAAGGACTGGAAATACCAATTTGAAACTTCATGAAATGTTAAACAGATCAACAGATTATGACTCCAGATTATGATAGTGAAACGGATGAAGGAGAGTACAAATAATCATAACAACTTATATAAGAAACTGATGCTTGGAGATAACAGCCCAGTGAGGGGATGCCCACTTGAAGACAGGCCGTAGCGTACCGTACCGTCCTCTTCCATTCTGAAGACAGGCTTATAGTGAAAAGAATAGAACATGATGCTAAAAGGCAAGCTTCTGATTGATGTTATTTTGTGGTTTTTATAACATCAAACTGAGATGAAGTCGTTAGAATTCAAAACCATCATAAATGACAACATTTAGTTTCAGCATGATGAAAAGTTGATCATATACTGCACATTAATGCAGTATACACACACCCCATACGAAGGTATGCATCATCACTAAATTCTTTGTGGGGAACAAATTTGTAAATTTGTAAAAAACCACCTACACAAACATAGACACACAAAAATACACAACACATAAACCTGTTCATGACCTGTTCAGTACAACAAATTCCAGTATGAAATCAAAAGTTTGATAAAAAATAGATATATTAATTTTAAGGCAGGTTTTTAAGTACCCTGCTTCTTTATGTAGTGAAAAGGAGAGAGAAGCACGAACAGAAAATAAACAATAAACAAAGTTTAAACTGTTTGCTCAGACTTGTTCTGTCACAAGGCAAAGTGCATCATCCAGTAAATCTTCAGGTGTTTCTTCCAGGCAGTTAGGCTTCCTTCACATCTGGCACATCGTCCTGCTTTCGCTCCGTCATTCGGGCACATCTTGGACAAGTTGTGGAATTGTCATAGTAACAATCTCTAAAAATGTCAAAAAAATATATGCACACATATAAATATGTTCATGTCTTTAAGGTAATTTGTTTTTCTTAAGTAACAAATTAAGAAAGGTTTTTTTCTACTTCTTTGTGTGCAGCTGACTAGATTAGACCAGCAATTACACAGCTCTGACTGTATCTGATGTTCTTTACAACCTGATAAATTGTGTTTTGGGGTATTTTGTTGTAGTTTGAACGGTTTATAGTAACTAACCTGTGGAAAACAGCAGAGCAGTCATGGCAGACTGATGTGTGACTGTCAAAAGGAAACAAGATGTCTCCCTCCTTGCAAAGCTCACACACAAATCCTTTGGCCTGACAACGCTACACACAAACACACCAGCAGAACATACAGGCAAAATGACAGAAAAAAAGATGTTATAAAAATCTGGCATGTCCTCAGTTGTTTTATAGTGCATTACTATAATACAAAATGAACTCACGTCACAGTCTAGTTTGATGTGCTTAGCAAAAGTGGTGTGGATCTCAGTGAGGGAACAGCTGAGTCTCCCACTTGAGATGTCAATCAAATCCTGTAGTGAGTACATGTCGTCGTTTTCAACAAAGTGCTGCCGATCTTGTAGCTGGAAAAAATAAAGTGGAGAACAAAACAAAAAACCATTAACATTGTTGAGAAATATCACTTGAGAGTGAACAATTTCATACTAATTTGACCAAGAAAAAATCTATAAAAAATCTTCAAGAGCAGACATTATCTTTTTGTCTGTTTTGTTTTAATACTGGAAACTTTTTCAGATAGTCAACACAGATATTACGTAAAAGTCTATTTATGTTATACAGATAAATTATTTACATGTAAAATAGGTCAATGTGCTGTGTGTCGACAAACTTGTCACTTCCACCACAAGGCGGCGCTGCTGTATTATGTAACAACAGTGCAAAAATAAAAATTGTAATATATATTGTGTATGTAGTTACTGACCTGTAGTAGTAGCCGAGCTTCCATTGCCTCCTTGCAAGTAATAAAATAGGGTTTCATCAAGAGAATATCCTGACGAAGTTTCTGTGAAGAACACACACAAACACACACAGAGTTGTAAGATTATTGACGCACAGATATTCCATCTCTTCATTTATGGGCAAGCAGCAATATAATTTTTTTTTTCTGTAATAATAATTACCTGCATTCAAAAGGTGGATTTTGTGAGAAAATGGCTCTAACAATAAATACAACTGGAGTATCAAAAACTAAGAAGTCTCGAAGACTTTGAACATCTTGCATAAAACAAATTTTTCGGAATGTCCTCAAAACTAGGTTAAACTACCCACCCTGATCTCAACTAATTCCTCCACAAAGTTGAATAGCAGCGGGTTGATTTCTTTCAACTTCAACACAGGCCGCGGCATCATGAGTGCCAGGTAGCGCAACGAGGAGCGACAAACCTGAAAAAGATTCACGCCGTCAGCACACAGACTTGCAACATTCACTAATGAACAATACAGTACCTCTTTCATTATTGCACACTGACATAGATTAACCTTGCACTGAATAACCTGAAGTATATTATCTGACAAATTGTGTAACTCTAGTCCTGATATGTACTGAAGATACCAGAGGGTCAGATGCTGCTTTCAAAAACAGATATTTCCATTAGCCAAAGGACTGTAACCTTATATGACTGAAACAAGAAAACAAACTCCTTCCCAAACCTAACAGTCCTCTTTTTTGTAGAGCAACAGATGGTGTGCTCTCACAGTCAAGTCAACATTATTTATAGGGCATGAAATAAATAATCAGCAAAAAAAAGCTCAGTCCGGTTTAAAACCAAGAGAAAAAAAATAAATCTTTAAAATAGATGTAAAAATGTCCACAGCGAGTGAGGTTTCACTATGAAGGTCTTACTATGCTGTTCGATAATTTGGGGGCGACAATAGAAAAAACACTGTCGCCTATTTATTTCAGACTAGACCTTGGGACAAGAAGAGGTGACTGGTCAGCAGATCTTTGTAATTTAGCAGGAGAATGTGGGGTTAAGAGATCGATGCAATAAGAAGGTCAGCTCATTTAAAGACTTAGAAACAAAAAAATCTTTAAATTATTTCTAAACTACCAGATGGCCAGTGTAAAGAAGCTAAAACTGCTGTGACGTGGTCTCTCTTCCAGTTAACATGCATTTTAGACCAACTGGAGACGGTGCATGAGGGACTGCCCCATGTCAAGTCTAGACAAAATAAGTCATAATCACAACAAGAAAATTAAGTGCTTGACTTTTCCAAGTGTTCAGAGCTGACAAAAGCCGTCTCTGACTACATTTTCCAGGTCCACTGCAGTGAAGTCTAGTTTCATCACAAACAAAGGAAGGTGTGAAACTTTAATTTGTTTTCAATCGGACCAAGTCCCTGGACTATCCTGGTGTGAATGCCCCCTAAAACATGCAGGGCAGAGGGTCCTGAGGAGCAAGATTGGAAAATAGTAAGATTGTTTTTCAGTGGCTGACACTTAGTAAAAGTTTTTTGCATCTAGCCTGTAAATGCACCGTGTGTTAAACTCGTTTAAAAAAAAACAGAGGGAAAAAGCTAAAGATAAATTAACAAATGACCTTGATTGTACAGTGAACCAACTAAATATGATGTTAAATTTTCCCTCAGAGGGGAGTAATATTCATTATTCAGTGATTGGCCAACCTCATTAGCTTATTTATGAGTACAATTAATTAATCAGTTAGTTTGTTTGTATCTTAAAAGTTTAAACATACTACTGAAACCTGTCACTTCTGAGATTGGAGATATATAATTTACCATGATCTCCAGTCTGATTGCACTGTTTCCAAGATACTTATCCATCCAATGTGAAGTTGTATCTCTTAGAAAGGTGCCATTACATTTTTTTTCAAAGGGGTAAAAAATTTAAACCAGTTCAACATTCAGGAAAAGTGAAATATGAATTGTAAGTCTGCCAGGGTGAATAGTAGTAAGTTACTATTTAGTACGGATGTTTGTTTATCATTTTGTATTTTCCTAAAAATAACAGTTTCAAAACATACAACCCTAAATTTGAAGGTGAGCTCTTTTGCTCTCGACTTCCTTGCTTTGTTTTTATTATCCAAATTTAATAAGGACAAAAAGGATGCATGGAATGTCTAATTCTTCACAGCACATCTCCATTTTGCAATAACAGGCACAGAATGAAATATTTAGGGAAAAACTCAAAAACAGGCTCAGTACAAAACAATCTTAGACAAAAACATGCAAACAGGCATTAGTTATTACACAGCAGGAACACCGGCTGATGATTGTACTTCATGTAGTGAATGCATTTTTTCATATGCTGGGTGTTTTTTTTGTGTGTGTGGTTGCTGAGGATACCTTCCGTGGTTCAAATTCCCAGTTGTGTATGACACGAGCTGGGATGATGGCAGTGTCATTCCAGTGGCATGTGCTGCAGTAGTACTGGCCTGTGTAGTCACACTGTCTGGCCTCACTTGGTACACCTCCTTAAAGAAAAAAAATCTTGACTTAAGACTTGAGTAGCAAGTACCAGAGAAGGCAAGCAGAGAAAACTTGCTTCTATGGAAAATCTGATGAGTTGGTGTTGACAACTACAACCACCCCCTCCCAATGCATTTAGGTTTTTTTTGTTGAGGTTGTATTTTTCTTCAGCAAAACTCATTCATATTGGACAGATTATACACCTTGTTTTCTCTTTCTGTCTTTGCTGGCAATCCATTTCAATCCACTTTATTTGTAAAGAACATTTAAAACAGAACAAGCTACCAAAGTGCTGCACAATGAGATGGCAAATGAGTACTCACTCAGAGAAATGGCTGTTCGGCATTCTGCACAGCGATAATCTTGCCGATCTAGTCCTATTTCTGGGCATATGCTGAGTTCATACTCCGACTGGTGACTGACCTTCGACCTGACACAGGGCTTCGTGATCAGGTTCATACACTTACTATGGCAACGATAATAGCATCCTGAAACAATACAGAGTCATTATTAGCAGTTATTAGATCATTGAGGACTATCTTTAATATGACCAATGACAAGAAGTAGATCAACAGAAAATGAAACATTGTCTTTGCCGAGACTGATTGTGGATGTCACGGCATCAAAATTTTACTGACTGCAGCAATCAGTGTTACAACAGGTATAACCTTTGTGAAGATTTAAACACATACCATGGCGATCAGGGAACAAGCATCTGTCATGAATTAACAGGTTTTTATTTTACAGTAAGAAGTACAATGAAACTGTGGATGCTCCACTCAGCTATTGTGCACATCACAAAGCCCGCCTTCTAATTGGATGTTAAAAACCCAGGGTAAAAATCTCCTACAGGCTGCACATTTTCATTTTTATGCAGATGACACTGTCATTTATTGCTATGAGAATACTTTCTGGAAGACAGTGGAACAAGTGCAAATTACTTTTAAGGAAACTGAAGCCGAACTTCTGCATTTTAGGTTTTAGCAGAGAAAACAAAAAATGATTTCGAAACTGTACTATTGTTAGGATCTACCAGGGAGATAAAATTGAAAAAAAAATTTTTTCTTTAAAGATGCCAGTTTGAATTTTAGATCCCACATTGACAATCTGCTCAAGTAACTATGACTAAGGCTGGGTTTATTCTTCATACATAAATTATCTCTAATTCTAAAAGGAATTCTGAAAACAAAGCTTTACACAAATACCAGAGCAACATCATTACATATGCTGGAGACTATTTAATTCATACAAATATCAATACTGATACTAATGTTTTATTTAAAGCACTTAGAAATGTTTTGCATGTGAAACTTGCTATAAAAATTAACCTGCCTTGCCTTACCTCATACCATGATGCTTTAAGATGTATAACCAGTAATAAATCACAAACACTTCAGTGAAAATGTTCAGTATCTCAGAGACATATCAGCAGCAGGTCTACCTCAATACAGCTGTGTGAGTATGTGAATAGGAGAAAGAGAAACACACTTAAAACTAATTCTAGCACTTGGGTTAAAAACTACTTTCCATCAAGTCTGCACGTTAAAACCGGGACACTTTTTCAGATATAAATGAAAGAGAACTCAGAGACTTTGCCATGAAATTTCTGCCATTAAACCGTGTCATATCTGTTTGAGACACAATTCCACTTTTATTTGCTGCCACCTGCGTCTGTCTATGTAAGACTGCAGCTGAAAAAATTCATAACAAAACGTTATATAAGGTTACAGGATTCTAACTTTTTCACTTTCCATCGAGGAAAATTCAATTTGGATAAATGATGAATGTGCAGATGACATGACATGAAATCTAATACTGTCAGCTTGCTGGCCTCCTTCATGCCAAACCTTTTTTAAAGACAAATGTCCCAGACCATGCTGGCACGTGTTGATTTTCCAAGCAATATTAAATTAAACTGTTAGCTCAGGCCTTTATTTACCTGTTCCCATGTTGACTCCCAGTTTCCAGATTTTTGTTTTTTTTTCCATAACTCACAAATACACTCCAAACTATCCGATCAGCTGAACTTGAATTTTACCAGCTTCTGAGTTCATGAACTTACGGTTCAGGGTTAGACCTAGAGTTTGTTGAATCTGCTCTGAGACTGCACACACGCGCTTTCCGGTTTTGGTACAAATTTCTACAATATTAGTACATATCTCACCTGTGCAGGTGTACCAAGTCTGGATAAGACCCCAGATGATGGTGCTACACTTGTCACAAGTCTGTTTCACACTCTTGCTCTTCTCCTTGGAAAAGCGGTGCTCCAGTACAATTCTCAGATTAGGCTCATCTTCCTCTGGGTCCTGTTGAAAGAGAAAGGTGGAGTAAAACACCAGACTGAGGTAGCACTAAACTGCCTCACATGTTTCAAAATGACAGAAAAGGACAATATGTGATGATACAAATGTTGACATTCAGGCTAAACAATTGTATTTGCTTTTTAACGTATAGATAGTGACATCACTCAACAGTTGTAGCCTTTGCTCAAACACCATTACCTATGATGTAACAGTTTAATTAGCATGGCATTCTCAGCATGCCACCCTCAGTGTTATCTGTGTCATCAGAGATTTTGTGAAGGCAGATCAACAGTTGAGTCAGCAGTATGAGGAGCAATACCCAGGCTGGAAAAGACTACTTAAAAGAAATCAACATTAAACGCAGACAGAAAACTAAGACAAAATCAGTAGATGAATGTGATCATTACTGGGTTTTTCAGAATCCTTGAAAACATGAATTTGGTAAGTAATACTGTACATCTGTGTTGTAAACAAAATCTCAAGACATGGATGTAGAACTATTTCTGATTTTCACATCTTACCAAAAGAATAAAGGTATTGAAATAAACGGATGTCTGTGATGCTTTCTCAGAAAGGAAACACCTCAGAGGCCCAAACTGTGACGTGTTGTTAGCAATCATCACCCACTCCTTAACGTTTTGACCTTAAAGCTGGTCTTGATGACACAGTGATATCTTTTATGTAGATTTCTGGAACGGCCACTGCCCAGCGGTATCCCACTCTGAGAAACTGCATTGTAAAAACTGGGATGTATGCGTGATGTTGCAGTCGAGTTTTGCTTTGCACATGAGTCACACGCTAGTACGTGGATGTATAATTTTTGGCCATTTTGAACATGCACTGTATTGAGACAAGAAAGGTTTTGTTGGAGGAAGAGAGATAATAAAAGGGAGCCTGCGATGGAACAAGAGATAAGACAAGAGTCAAGATCGCACTGTTTTTTAGTCTGGAGAGACATCACAGTACGGGTAGGATATATGATGGATGCCAAATTAGCCATCGATTGTCACTGAGAAAAAGTAAAAAAGGAAGCAGTGTGTCTTTAAATTTGGCCTAGCAGAATTTCTTGTCCTCTTTTTTTATTTAAATGTGGTGCTGATCCCCACCAAAAATCAGACACAGCAACACAATTTCTCCTAAACTTTTCATTTGTTGGGCACACTGCAAAATCAACATCCACAAAGAGTCGTGGACATATTTGGGTTTTGGTTGTTAAACTATTTTTGGGATAATGGCCAGATAGCTTTTACTACACAACCGTGTTTTTAGGGGATGTAATGAGAGTGACGCTTACTGTTCTCCACAGGTTTCATATCAGTGAAAAATGTAATTATGAACATAATCTACAATAGGATAACGAGATGATTAGTCACTTGAAATGTGATGCCATTTCATGTCTGGTAAAAATTATTTGAAAATATTTTGATCAGCACTCCACATTTAATAATTTCATTAACAGTCTAAAACAATGTAGATGACATAAAAATTATTGGGCTGCTTTTGTCTCGATTTTCCCCGGCCTAGTATCTTAAATCTTATAAGATTATCCTATAAGATCGTCCTGCAGTCCGAGGTTTGTTAAGAGTGAATTTACAACCAAAAATTCTCTTGTGTGTGGGGAAAGATGACAACTTCCAAGTCACTGCTCTGTAAACTGTGAGCTGACTGGGGAGCGAGGAGGCAGGCACTGGGTGTCAGCTGGGCATTGACCTGGGGAGGAGTGATGATGAACAGATGAGGAGTTTGCAGCTTAAATGAAGGCGGGAGAAATATTAATCAAATATTTGAAAAATTGATAATAAAAATAATAAAAAGTTGTTAATAAAGCCTCACATGAACAGTATTTCTCAAGTTGGAACTTTCTCCAAGTTTATCTGCAAAAAAACTCTTTTGGGGGAGTTCTCATGAACAAGCTGTCAGATCTGAGCAGGTCTTTTCTTATCTTCACTGTAGCTCAAGATTTTTCTAGTAACAATAGACCCCATCGTTCCTTCGTCTTGTATGTCCTCTTCCATTCTGGGTGCTGTGTTTTCTGGTTCTTGCTATGTTTCTTCTTCATTTTTGTTAGATCATGTGGAGATTTCTGACTCAAAGGATTAGATTCTCGGTGGCTATGGGACAAGAATCGTTATGTGTGTGGTGTGCTGTGCTGAGATTATGGGAGAACACCACACATAGTGCTACTCATTTCCTGATTTTTTTATCCTCATACGTGGGATCTTTAACAAATTAAAATCTGTCCAAATAAAAAAAAAAAAATTTAAGCGTAACCAGATTAACCGAAATAGCAACAAATACAAGATGAATATCTTCCTGTTTACAGACCTTAAGTTCCTGCAGTTTGAGGCGCAGGTGGATTAGTTTGACCACAGTGTCCTTCTGCCTCTCTGAATGTTCTGGCAGCTCCAAAATCAGCTTCTTACACTCCTCTATGGCCAGTTTCAGCTGTTCGATGTCTGATGCCACAAAGGAACCCTAAAACAGTATGTTTGAAAAGCGAAAGAGGGAAAAAAAACAAAAAACACCTTCAATATTTTTTGCTTTTTGTGAAAATGTAAAATGGATTGATTTAATAACAGCAAAAACAGATTACTCACCACAGGCCGTGAGAAGTGGTCCTCAGCTAGACCAAGATCCATGGCCCGGTCTGAACTGTGGGTTCTGTTCCCAGAGAACATGTCAGGTTTTGCTTCTGAAAAAAAAGAGGGAAACATGAGATTAAGGTCCTCCTGTATGGAAACAGAGCAAACTATGATTGATGAAGTGCACCATTCATTTAAACTAATTCAACACAAGCGAAAACGGCTGCTTGAGACAATCCCTGCAGTCAAGGTGTAAAAGACGTACTAACCAAAAAACGGCAAACAGACAAAGTCACTGGTAATTATCCTATCGGCCCTAGCAATGTGTAACCACAACATGCACCTACTCTGTCCATAAAACTGTTGGTCAGCTGCATGAATGAACTTTGAAGTGCTATTCAGTGTTTTACTGTCAAACGTCTGTAATCAGTCCCTTTCTTAATTATTCACTGGTACGCACCCTCGTCCAACATTTTTCTTTTGTATACACCATCAACAAATAATCCTTAATAATAACTCTTTTGCATCCATGATTTTGTGCATGCTGACAGTTTCAGTGTTGTTTTCTTCCAACAGTAGAAACAGCACAACACCTAAACCGAGTAACTGTTGCTTGTTTGTTTGATTTTCTTTTAACTGCATTACAGTCTCTTGTATGAGAATGAGGAAAATGAGAAATTTAATCACAAGCAGCAATTTCTTTAACACAAAGTCTGGATGTATCTATAAGTTCTTGCTTATAGATTTTTTAGTTACTGATTGGAAATTAAACATGAGAATGTAAAAGGCAAAAGCAGAAAAGTAACCAAACTTCAATGAAAATATATGGCAGGAAGAGACCATGGAAAAAGAAAATCAACACCTAAAAGACGGTGTGGTCATGCCAACTAGAATAAAGTAAAAAGTGTTCAATCTAACAGGAGAAGTGCAGAAAAATGTCATTACCTGCATACACTTCAGAACAAAACATGTTAATTCAGCTTCTTAAAGCCAGACGGTGAGGAGAACGGGGGGAGGAGGAATGCCTAAATTAATAGAGTATTATCTGCACAGCTAATGGTGTATACGGCTCACATGTAATATGTTCGGAATGAAAGAATAATGTCTCTTGACTCCTAAATCCTAAAATCAAGGAAGTGTTACAAAAGTGCTGCTGACACTTTTGCTTCTCGTTTAACCCGGTTCAGCTACAGAATTTCCCACTTCCTGTTCCACAACCTGAGAGTTTGCCACAACAGTCCAGCATGCTTGTATGTAGTAGAATCAGAACTATTCACCATGAAAATCCTTTATCTGAGTAAACAGATAAGTTAAACAAGGGAGGTGGTCCTTTGATGGACTATCTGTCCAAGCTGTACCCTGCCTCTTGCTCTGTGAAAACTGGGTTTAGGCTCCAGATACTCCATGACACTTTGGCAACAGAGTCAGTGTCTCATGCTGTGAGTGGTAGAGCAGGTATACATATGCAAGTAAATGACATTTTGTAAAAGCAGAAGCTTTGATCTCAAAAAACAACTCACTCTGTAACACTAGAAGCTGAACATTAAAAAAGCCCAAAAAATTAACTGACCAAAGTTTTTGTCTTCCCTCTGGAAAAGCAACCATGTCAAATCCAAAAATAACAAAAGAAAAACCAAAAACCTGCAACCTATCATGTGAAAGGCATTTCCTTCTCGTTTAATAATGTGTGATGACACGCATCAAAGCTGTATGAACAATCAGTTCCCGTTATGTTTAGATTTATTTACTGTTTGTCAATTAATTCTAATATAGACTTTTAAATTAAATTTTCCAAAAGTTTTGAGTTTTTTTCCTGAACTACGATTCAGCTATGAGTGATCATGAAGTGAAGCAGTCCTACGATCACACAATCTAAACTGATGGCTATGATTAACTTTACCATGCTGAGGGGGCGTCTTGCCTTCTTGAGGTCCATCTTCTTCTTCCCCACGATCAAAGGGATTGAGGCGAGTTTGGCGGAAAAGTGCAAGTCTCTCATCATACTCCATTTCATTTCACTGGCTACATCTAAGGAAGACAAAAACATGTTGCTGTCAATCTGCTTGGGTTCGTGTTTAGTGTGATGTGCATCCCCATTTACATTCCACTTAAGCTGTTTTACTGCTCAGGATCTGAGTGCTGTTCCATCACGGTGAAATCACACAAAAAGGGTTTTCAGGGAAATTTATATGATGCAAAGCATAGCAAAATGTCTGCATTATACACAGGCCATTTCAGCTCTGTTCTCTTGGAAAAATCCATACGAGTCAAACAGCGATGCTGGGATTTTTGTGGGTTAGTTAGTTAAAACACATGATCTTCATGCAACAGTTGAACAAAAGATCATTCACTTAGTGAGATGAACTTCTTTTCAATTTTCTATTTTACCCACACACAGAAAAAGTTGTGATACTATGGAAATAAAACAAATTCTACATTCACTTTTCTTGCTTTAGTCTCATCAACCTCATTTTATTTGCACAACTGGCTACAACAAATTTTAAAAACAGGTTAAGACTGGTAATTTAGGGCTTATGATGTAAAGAAGGAAAAATAAGCATTTTGATGTCATTTTAAAACAGACAATGCCAAAAATCAACTGAGAGTAATCATACAAAACAAGTTTAATGTATAATATTAGCATCCATGAAAGGCTGAGTTACTGAGAAGCACAGGCAGGCAGAGGATCTTCTGTTTGACAGCTAATGTATGAGAAAAACATTTAAATGTTTAAAAACAATGTTTCTCAAAGACATATGAATAGAGGTTTCCACAATTCTCCCTCTACATTGCATATTATTCAGTAAAAGGGTGATTGAATCAGTTGGGCGCCTGTGATCTTCAGTTCCTGTTCACTGCATCAAGACAAGGAGATAACAGAGAAATAATTACTATGGAAAGCTGTGTCAAGCATTTCAGAGCCTAATTAGTAATGTCACTTAAAACTTCCCCAAACAAAAAAGACCCTGTGGTATCTTTATACAGAGGTAGCATTAGCTTTCCTGGGCTCGGTGTATATGGTTTCCTGCAGCCCTGAACTTTCCCCATCTGAGATTATGTGGCGAATTTTGTGACATTAAAAAGGGAGCTTACATAAAAACTCTGTATCATTGCATACCTTAAGAGGAAGACTGGTGTAAAATAACTTCGGTTGGAATGTAGAATACCTGTACATCTTTAAGATATCTTTCAAGATTTTTTTTGCATATTGATATGCAAAAATTATGTGAATTATTGTGGGAATTATGATGTGGGTAAACCTTGAGGAACTCTTCCAGCATTGAAAATAAATAATCAAAGGGTGTGCAGGAATCTTTTTTCTTTCCTCTGTGCATATTCTATACAGTCCCAACTTTTATTCTTATGTAAGGTTACAGGCATCCTAAACCCCACACACCTGTCTTAAAACACAATGTCTATTAGAAATTATACTCTGCACTTCACCATAGCAAGCAAGCCTTAATTACATATTTAGTGCCACTTTTTATCATCGATTAAAGCATCCTAGAGGCAGAGAGGAAAAACCTCATTTTCTTGACATGTTGACTTTGTAAAACATAAATTTAAAAACTAAATAAATATGAATGACCTAAATAAAAAATATCCCAAGAATTCGCCAAGAAAGTTGGTCAGAGCACATGACTAAAGCACAGACTGTTATGATGCCATGTGGTCTGCGACAGATCTGAACCAGCCAATTTATAAAATGGACTGTGGACATGTGGACCAGGGCTGTGAAGCTGCCATACAGGATATACTGCATAGTTTCGATAATGTCTGCATTTTGATCAGAAGTGTTAATTACAATTATTAAAAATATAAAACATTTCAAATAAATGGATAGCGACGCCAAGAGGAAGTTATCACTAAACACATCTTTATTTAGATAGTGCACGGTTTATTTATTTAATGGTATCAATCTATTTCATAATTTCATTTTAAATTCTGTAGACAGGACATGAGGTCAAGTAAGCAGACACACTGAAAAACACTGAAAACGCAAAGTGAAAGCCTCATCTCAGAGCTGCTGACTGCTCCCATCTAAGACACAGCTGTGATTACACTCAGCATTTTCATTACTGTTGAAAATGTCGAATGAAGTATATGATAGATTTCTATTATGCTGCCAAACATGAAAAGTCAAATAAATTTCATGGCAAAGATGTCAACAACTAGCTAATGCTAGCACGCTAACTAGCTTCAAACAAGCGTGTGGTGTTTTGTTTTCATGCTAATGGCTTATCACACCGCGTCCTCGCTTGAAACTTACCCCGTTTTTGTCAGTAGAAACATCCGGACACGAGCTGCTGTTGAAAGTGCTTTGTGGTCCAGCCTTGAGGTAAATATGGACAACTACCCTAGTGTTGTTTTGTCCCTTTCATCCAGCAACATCACAAGGCAAAAGCACAACGTGTCAAGTCGTGATTTTGAAATCAGCTATTTCCGGTTATTATTTTCAAAAGAAAGGTTTTTTTCTCCCATGAGACTGCAAAATATGATGATTATTACAATGGGAAATTGAAGATTACAATCCACGTTTCAAATGCAAACTTAACAGGTTTTTTGTACTAAAATATATTATGAAAGAAAAAAGATCTCATGTGCCATTCCTTTAAACAGAGAGGCCGGTGGTCGTTATTTCCCATCACTCAACCACCTCGACTGCAGTGTCGGCTGCTTCATGCCCACAGCATACTGTAGGGCTTATTTGACTTCCCAGCACTACAACAGACCAACCAAACATGCAGAACACACACAAACTTGGCCTCCACAGGAAGTAAAACCGACCTGTGTCAGACGCTTTTTGTATTTGTGGCCCACTAAAAATGTTGTTTTCAATACAAATTAACCTTTGATTTAATGAGAAAACTGGATCCCCTATAGGCATAACAAAGCCATTGAAATCAGCGTATTATCGTTTATAGAGCATAACGAGGATTAAAGGACTGATTTGTCCGCAATATTTAGAAGAACTTGTCCATTCATACAGGTTTCCCTAAAAAGTCAATCAAACAGCTGCAGTTTTCAAGCATTTTTCTGCATTTTATCATAGCTTATTTTAGTTTTTCTGGTTTTGTTTAATTTCTTTTATTTTTTTCTGAAGTTTGTTTTTAATGTACTTTTTAATGCTCCCTCTGCACCCCTCTATACTGCTCTCAGTGTTTTATGTAAAGCACGTGTCTAGTACATGAAACATGCTAAAACAAATAAACTACAAATAAACTTGCCTTCGATATAAGAATAAGAGTAAGCTGACATTTAGCCACAACGTGGCTGTTAGTTGTGGAGAACCACACTGGTGTAGCCTGTGCAACAGATTTTTGTTTCATAAAGAGGAGTGCATGCATGCAGCTCAGGAGGAAGACTGTCACTGGTCCTATTCTTTGTTTTCCCAAGGTCCATATGTCAAAGTATATTTTTCAAAGATTCAGAGCCCCAGGGTGCCCTTTTTTTGTAAGTTTCCCCCCAACCACTAGGGGTCATGTTAATTTCTGCATTCTTCCAGTGGTTGATGGTGATTATCACTCACCTTTACACAAAGGTGTTGTCAACGAGAGAGGCATACGGTTTTCTACATCACTTCTACCTTAAAAAACTAAATAAAACAAAAAAACTTCACTTTTACCTTGCTTTGGATGTACTTCTTGTTGTGCTTTGAATCTGCAGAAACTAAAAGGAAATGAGAATCAAAAGACAATGAATACAAGCTTTTTTTCTCTTCTTTTTTTCACGTCTGAAGGAAAGGGTCTTCATTAAAGTGAAGGGAGTAGGCCTACACAAAGTAACAAAATTATACTCTTGGCAACCAGTAGTGTGTTGTAGATGTTAGTTGCTATACTCACCTCACATGTAAATAATTGGGGATAAAGCATCATTAACTAATTAATGAATTTCAACATATCAGAGCCTTGTTTATTATAATATGATTTTAGCAACATTTTGAAGATATAACCAAGTTAAGTAATTTTGATCCATTAAAACTGTTGGCACTGCTGGGTTTATTATGCTAAATGTGTAAGTGCTTCATTAGCAGCCATTGGTGTTCCAAAAAGAGCATTTGAACTTAATTGTTCAGTAAATGGTGGTTATGCAGAGAAAATGCTTTTGGAACACCATTGCTTAAAACAGTTTGGTTGTTCTTTGAAAAAAGTGTGATCATGTGGGCATCACGTCGGAGTTTAGATGTAGAGCCCTGCATGAAAAAAAAACAAAAAAGGCAAAAAGGCAACACATCTACACATCTATGGAAAATAGTTTTACACTGCACTGCAACTTCTCCTTTGTTAGCCTAAATATCAAATAGGAATTCAACAACAAAATGTTTTTTATAGAAAGGAAGGATAAATATATAATGAAGAGGTTAGGGTTACTTTTACTTAAAAAAGTTACTTTTCAAAGTGCGTGGTCTTGAGCAATAATTCTCCAAGATCTCTGAAGGTACATACACATTTTCTTTGGACATTTCTGCTTTTTTCCCCCACACATTTTCAGTTTGGTCTTGATATAGCAGTCTGACCATTTTCGGCAGAATATGCTTTCTTTGCCACTCAACACGGACAATAAAAGGCACTTAACTGATACGATGAATCTGTGCTATGTTTATACATAATCCAACTTAACACATGACCCATTTAGTATTTTCTCTTTTTGGAAGTTCTATTGTGTTAGTTTTGTTATGTCCTTCACACACTGTTTTGATCTGAGCACCTTCAATTTCATTGCACATGAACATGTACTGCAAAGTAATAACTCCTCTTAAAGTGTAAAACTTCTTTATGCAGTTTGTATGGACCATATCCCAACAATGGCTGCACAAATGAACTTTGATAAACTCTGAAATATACAGTGTCATTTTTAACAATTAAGATTTAGAATTTTGTGCTGGAGGACAGGATGAGGATTATATTTGTACCAAATGGAAATCCCCTTGTACTCAATGCCTTTATTTAAGGCAAGGAAACTGAACTTGATCATGAGTTTAAAAATGGAGCCCTTTGAAAAACGCCTCTGTTGTATCGAATGTCAATGGCCCTACTGTTTCTGAGAGCTAATGTTGTCTTGAATACTTGTTTAATGTAAAACAGGGGGGAGTAAAGTTAATTTTGCATGTCAATACGCCTAAGTTCAAAGTTGCCTTATAAAGTTTAGAATGTGATTTGCAGCAATGCTTAGAATGCAATGAATTGGAATTTTTACTTATGAACCCAAGTGCAGCAGCCATAATTGGATCAATTATATATTCATTTCCATATTTGGCACTTTTACTATGAGGGACCCACTCCACAGTCATTTCCTGTACAATGTCATTACATGTAGTATCTTGTTAGTGTACAAATGAATTTATAAAAATGTTAACCAAGGATGGCTTGCAGTAACATATATGCATGGGAAGAATACATTGTTGCCCTTATAGCCCTTTTGATACAAGTAGCTGTTTTGGTTTATTTCAAGAGTGTTACAAGAGGAAAGGAAAGGAAAGGAAAGGAAAGGAAAGGAAAGGAAAGGAAAGGAAAGGAAAGGAAAGGACTTTTAAAATCTGCTTTGACACAAGTTCTCACAGTGAATACAAAAATACTATTCTTCTCTCTCACTTCATCGAATGTTCAGCAGGAATGATTCTGTCCTCAACAAAAAATATCATGCAAATTACACAGTTGCCACAGTAAGGACAATTAAATTATTTTGGAGCAAGGGCACATCCAGGACATTTTTAATAGGGTGGCCGATATAAGACAGATATTTGTGTGGGGTGACCTATCAATGAAATCACAAAGTACAATGTCCAGCATGATCACTGATAACTTTCATAGAATCAGTGTGTGAAATACAGGGAATCTTGGATTTCTGGAAACCCTTAAATAACACAGTTGAGCCTTTTTCAATATAAAAGCAGAAAAGTGTTTTACAGACTTTTAAGAATATGGTATACATTTTGAGAAAGAGCTAAATGCTGTTACAAACAAGGTCCTTCATCTTGCAGTCGAAAGATAGGTTTTGAACATTGCTCGTGTTGCAGAAATAGAAAGACACAAGATCTGCCAATTAACACAAGTTACCGACCCAACCCTCAAACCCGCTCCAGTCCCGTGCATGCCCATATTTCACACACATGTAACATTGTAACTATGTTGGCGTTCACCCACTGCTCTGTCAGTAATTGAGAAAACACACTTTTATATTTCATGTATTTAACATATCTAATTTATACACTTTATCAAATATAACACCAACCAAAAGTGCTTCACAGAGCAAAAAACAACATGAAAGTACACAACAACTGAAACAATTGAAATGAACAAGTAAGAAAATAAAGGTTAAAAATGCATCATTTTAAAAGCAGGTTGTCAATGATAATAAACTATCATGCAGACAGTGATAAAATGAAGAAGTTAGGCATTTATTTTGGTTTTAAAGATAAATTTTGCCCTCTCTTTTAGGATGATCTTTGGGATGACAGTGAGTTCAACTGAATATTTTCCTTTTAGGTTTAAACTCAAAAGCTTTTGCATGGGTGACAGGAAGCAAGAGGGAACAAAAAAGACAAAGTATATATACTCTGTCTTTTTTGTATAATAATAGGTTAGAGACAAAAGAAATTGAAAATATTATGACTGTCTGTTGCTATGAACCGTTGAATACTGATCTTTTATTTCTTTACAAACCTATAGTAGCCTATATTTTCTCCTTTCAGCCATTCATTCAAAATCATCACTCCATCATTCCAATTATATATGATTAAACGAAAATAAGTATTTTGGTGTATATGAATTTAATTAAGGGCATGGATAAAATAAAAAGACAGATTGGTTTTAGTTTTATTACGAAAAACAAATAGAAAAAGAAAACTGATCATTCATTTGCAACATCTGTTGTGTATTATACAACATATTGCCTATTCCCCATCCAGGACACAGTGTATTAACTTTAGATTTCAATGGAAATAACTTTTGACTGGAGAAACTGCTCCCATTTCACCTGTCTGCAGCCTTATCAAAAGGAAAATCATATAATAATCAATAGGTGAATCATTTAGGGTGCAATATAATACCCTATATCAACCACTATTATCCATTTATACCTCTCCAATCCGTTTTTGAAAAAAGGTTCCATTACCATGACCTTTCAGTCCTTCAGACGCTCAGATATGACAAAAAAGAAAGAAAAAGAAAATCACATAATTTTTCTAAAAGTAGGCCAAATAATTTGGCTATAACGTTTGCACCAATTTGCAAAATTTCTACCTTCATTAACAGGCTTATTTTTAACGAACAGAAAACGCAGCTTATAGTCAATTCTCTGTTCTCTGCACAGACAGATCTCTCTTACAGACACCGTCAGCAATGAAAATGAGGGCAACAAAGTAACAAAATATGTACAGTTTAATAATGGAATAAGAGGAAAATGGCTACAATATATATATTTTTTAAATCAATAGAAAATTACAACATTTCAATTTAACGTTTTGGCTGTGTAATTTGCCCATTGCAACTCAGCAGCAAATAATATATAAAGCATTGTTCAAGTACGAGCCTCCAATATTAGTAGATTTGCATGGATGATTTTACACTATAGGATATGCTTGTTTTCAACTTACGTTAGACAAAAACATGTTAACTAGTTTAGGTAGATAACTTGGTTACGGGACTTGAGATGTTTTTCCTTCATTTGGAAACAAACATCTGTGAAACTAAAAACTGATTTCTAGTTTACCCCGTCACAAAGGATCGTGTAATGAATAAAAACACAGTCCTCATTTACTGCTAATAATAAACAATAATAGATTAATATGCTTTAATAAATTGGATAATTATATTTCCAGTATCTTTATTTCTGCATCTACTGTTTCATATTTTCTGTGTCACTTAGATCGCTATCAATCAATATTTTACCAGAAAGTCCACAGGCAATCTATCCAAAAGTCGCACTTGCCTGGCATTCACAGGCCAAGCAGATCTAAGCTCTGAATCCCAAACGGCCACCGTGTTGAACATTTCCAAGAACCACGTCGCTAAAAATATAAACCAATTGATATGCCTCCTTTCATTAACGTCTCATGTCATGACCCCCGGCGGCTGGCCGTTCATGTGACTTTCCTTTTCCTCTCTCTTTAGTCATTTCTACATTTATTTATTTATTTTAACGACTAGGCCTATTTGACTCACACAAGAACCGCAAAACAATTTGAAGAGCTGGTTCATAATTTTAATGGTTTTTACGGTTCTCTTCGAGTCAATTTCTATTTATCGTTTTAGACAGCCTTAATGAACATGATCTGTGGTAGGCCTATGTGTCTATCATTTGACTGAGTGCTCTTTCTTTTTTGATGCTGCTGCTGCACGTGCTTCAGCATCCGTTTTTTTTTTTTACAAAAAAGTATTGCCCATATACACAAAAAAATCATCTCAACTAATTCTCAATGCAGCACAAAATCTATAAAGCCTTGAATATCAAGGCAAATTTTGTCTTAATATTGGATTATTTCAAAGGAGACTGGGTTAAGCCTCCAGTCCTCTACTTTTTGTTGGTCGTAAAGAAGGTCTGTAGCTTTTATTAACCACAAACTAGAAAGACGGAAAGGCTGTTATATTTAGGCTACTGTATATATATATATATATATAGTCCAAAAAGAATGCCTGAGAGTTGCATTTCAGTCCAGTTTCCAGTGACATAGAGCTATGAAACCGTCAAAGTCGAAAGTATAATTATCGATTAAATGTCCTCGTTAGTCAGTGCTGGAAAAGTAACGGAACAACAAATAAACTGAAGCGTAAAAAAGAAATTGACGCCAGTTCCATGTGAACGTGCAAAAGTCCTCTTAGAGTTATGGTGCAGTGTGCGATTTGACATCATCTGTAAGATAAAACACGAATCACGATCACTGCTTAATTTAGCTTAAGCAGGATGCAGCCAGAAACAACCACATCTTTGAATGTTTGCCACCCCCCTTGGCGTACAACGTAGGCTATCACGGGCCAAAGCACCACGAACACAGGACCAACTCCTGCAGGGTTTTACGCAGCTCCTGGCTCCGGTAGGCGTAGATCAGAGGATCAATGAGTGAGTTGCAGATGATTAGAATGAGGAAAAGATTGAAGTTACGGAAGAAACAGTTGCAGTAGGGGCTCGTGGGGCAGGCGAGGATGAGGATGAGGTGAAGAAAGAAAGGTCCCCAACATAAAATGAAGACCCCGAGCAGGATAGTGAGGGTTATCGCTCCTTTCATGCTCGTTGATTGGCGCCTGCTTTTGTTGAAGGCGGTGATGCGCCGGGAGTGCACGTGCGCCAGGAGAAACATATGCAGATACAGCACGGCATTGAATACCAGAGTGATGCAAAAGAAGGTGACGAGGCAGACGATGACAGCGTTGTCGGTGTGATACACGATGAAGAGGATGCTGGAAGTGATGCTGGCCAGCCAGACCACCACGATTATGATGACCGCGCGCTGCGTGGTCATTATACTGTGATAACGCAGCGCGTAAAAGATGGTGACGTAGCGATCAGCGGCGATTGTGCACAGAAATGAGAGTGAAGACACCACAGAGCTGCAGATCATCACGTCGATAACGTTGTCCAGGTGACGCAACATGCCAGGGTGCACGTACAGGAGGCCGTGGTCATTGAGGAGCATGAATATGGTTTCCACAACGTTACTGACGCTGACAAGCATGTCGGACACGGCAAGGCAGCAGATGAAGTAGTACATAGGGGAGTGCAGGTTGCGGTTCTTTATGATGGCCAGAATCACCAGGATATTCTCCACAAGGCTGATAAGTCCCAGCGCCAAGAACAGCTCCTGAGGGATGCGGATCTGAACGCAGCCAAACGAGTTTCGCTCTCCAATAGTAGAGTTGGTCTCGTTTTCCTCCATAATGTCATTGAGCGGGTTGAGCTCCATGTGGAGAATAGAGGGGTAATGCATGGAGCCGTTCATCATTTCCATATTTCACTTTTGCATAATATTTGACAGATTTTCAGGTTCGCTTATCTTGTGCAACAGAGTGCGAAGCTGGAAATTTCACAGATTGCGCAGAGGATGAACCGGCATCAGCTGGCTCAGTTGCCTCCCAGCTAACAGAACAAAAAAATCGTTTATCCAGACACCAGGGAAATTATTTAGCCCATCAAGGAGCCCAATGCCCAATATCCACACAACTTGTGGTTCTCATTTCAGCCACAGTAGCCTCAAAAAACTCAGTTTCGGAGGGAAAGTGGAAGGAACGCACTGCAGTGATCTATCGAGCCGGCGCTTTCTTTCATGTGGAAAAGTCCTCTCCTCATCCAAGTCCTTCTTTTTATCGATGCAGCTTGGCTTGAACGGGAATCCATGAATCCTTTATCACAGCATTGCGTTTCCCGGTATGACTTTCCACTCTCCGCTCGATCCGCTGGTGGTCCCCAAAGCGATCCGATCACCGCAGTGAGGGTGAAGCGTGTCCCTGTATCTTGGGAATAAGAGACCAATTTGCTTAAGTTACTCCGAAAAAGATGCTGAGTTACTTCAGCAGACTCCTCCTCCTTACACAGACCTCTTCTATGCTTTGGTCATATCTCAGAACCACGCGCGCAAAGGCGGATGGTGAGGTCTAGATAGAGATCTGCCAATTATTATTCGCCTATATTTGTAGCATATCCTCGATCAAGGTCTGTGTCGTAGCCTATATTACAGCTTAAAAAAGTCAATAACATTGTTTGGAATCAAGTTCTGCAGTTATTTAGCTGATTTTAGGCTCTTAATGTAATCCATTTGGAAGTGAGCCCTTAAGAAGTTTGTTCTAGTTTTTCTGCTGAAGCCCTGTAACTTGAGTACAGCAAGTTTTAGACGCTTCTGTATTCTTCCTCTTCTTATTATAAATAATGTGGTTATTATTTTTTAATGTTCTCGTTAATAAATGTCAGTCTTTGTGACAGAAGACTGGATCTAAAGCTATGTAAAACTTAGCTTAAAGTGATGTGTATGCAGTCTGAAATTGGCAAAACGTATGAGGGAGGATCCAAACAGAACTGTGTGTTTTATTTTTATAGTATTTGCTTCTTGAGCCAGAAATACAGTTTTGAATGGTAATCTCTCTATCTAACTGTAAAAGACAGAAATGGAGGTTTAGTTTTAACTTTGATTGAAACAAGGACTGTGTCCTCCAAATGCGAAGAATGTTTATGGTGTCCAATCAATGACCATTAGCCTATACTGACCAGAGCACAGCATCATTTGTTCATCTATTGGTGTCTGTTTTAAATGTACTTTTGAATACTTCTTCTGCACCTATGATGTAATTCTCCTAATGTAAAACACCTGGAATTGTCTTGTATGCCTTCTATGGAAATGAAATCAATAAAGACTAAGTCATGCTTAATTTCAGGAAGAATCCAACAGCTATCTCTCCTGTGTTAAACACTTGAAAGTGTGCAGCCAAACTATTATTAAAAACTAATATGATACTAATGATACTAATATGATAAGGATAGCCAAATATACAGTAGGATAGTAAGCTCATCAAAGCACACACTTATATTATATATAGATGTGTTCTCTGAATCTGTTCTTCCTGTCTCCTTTTTTTTCAGCCAGCACTTGACTTAAAAAAGTGGAACAGACTGCAGGGCATTCTCGGGTTATGAAGCAAGACTGCTGAACCTCTGGCACTACTTCACAATGAACTTCACAACCGTAACACATTTTTTAAATAATTCATTTTCATTAATAATTGGATTTGTTGGTTGCATTTTTGTGATGCTGATTGTTCAATTGCAGTTACAGTACTGCTGGATACATACTTTTTCTTCAAAAAGACACCCTTTACTTCTGCATAGAAAAAAACATTTAGAGTAGATGTTTGTGGCATAATCAACAAGAGATAATTGTCGTGAAACAAAATGGTTTTCCACTTTTTAGGAACCTATAATACATGAGGATTTATTCTTAGGCTTCTAAAGCATAAGTAGTGGCGCATGTATTGTCTATGCAAATGCCACAAAAGTATGCCACATGCACAAACCTTATGATATCAGACGTAATTAAATATATATATAAACTTACATGTGCTAATAATGGATTGCAGGCGGAAAAATTGACCATTTAATTCTTGAACTTGTAGAAGCCAACTAGGTAAGGGGTTGTTGATACTGAGCCTTTAGTCGTAATAAATTAAAGTGATTTATGCAAACCTCATATCTATGACTTGATGAGAGGAAAACAGATAAATCAACAAAACTGTCTAGGGTAAAAAATCATCATCATTTCCACGTCAGGACTTATAGTTGTTAAAAATTTTACTAAATTTTACTAAATTTTACATTTTACTAAATAAATATTAGAGCAGTATAATAAAGCTGCAAGTTTTTTTCATTTTCTAATAGTTTTGTTTTTCAGCCTTATTGCAAACTTCTGAGACTGCCTCTCAGAATAATAATAATAATAATAATAATAATACATTTTATTTAAAAAAGCGCCTTATCAAAGCACCCAAGGACACTGTACAAACATAAGACACTAAAAGAAAGAAGTTCTATTTAAAGTTGTGGTCAAAAGGTT
>JAVQJG010116032.1:0-13268 GCA_036024015.1 Craterocephalus amniculus | reverse complement strand
AAGTGACACCTCTAAAACCATATCTGAATAGTTTAGATAACAAAATTTTATGATTTACAGTGTCAAATGCTTTGGATAAATCCAGGAAAATACTACAAGCGAATTCATCATTTTCGAGGGCCGAAATAATTTTATCAACAAGATGGAGTACTGCCATACAAGTGGAATGGTTTCTGCGAAATCCATATTGGTGATCATAAAGAATTGAATGAGAATCTAAATGGTGTAGAATTCTTTTATAAACTATTTTTTCTAATATTTTCGAAAAACATGGTAAAATGGATATGGGTCTATAATTTGTGAAATGTGATGGGTTGTTTGCTTTGAACAGATGAATTACCTTAGCAACTTTTAGCTCTTGTGGCACTACACCTGTTTGTAAAGACAGGGAGAAAATATAAGAAAGTGGTTGTAAAATAAAACCTTTGACCTGTTTAACCAAAGCTACTGAAATATTGTCATTCGGCCAGCCGAAGATGTTTTTAGCTGGTCAATGACATCACTTACTTCCTGCCTATCCAAGGGTTTAAAGGAGAACATAGTAGGAAAAGAACCCTTAATGTAATCCAAGGGATTTCCATCACAGGCTGGAATTTCATCTTATTTCATAATATTTACTTAATTGCTGACTTTAATAGTTTTAATTTAGAAAAAGTCAGATCGCAATCAGATGTAGACACAGTTCTGAAGAAGTACCCTGAGTCAGAAACGTGTCCAGCCAGCATATTACAACAGAATGAATCGTCTGCCATGAGCAGATTTAGCTAATTGTGCTTGACATGAAGGACACTTGGCCAAATGATAAAAATTGTGAATTGTTTAATTGTTTAAGTATCATTGAACTATATGACGGTGCACAATTGACTAAAAGCATCATTCTAAGTAAACTTTAGTATATTTTAAAAAATTATTAGCTATTTTTGTTTTACGTTTAGTTTTCACATTAGATGACTACTTTAGCTCATAATAACCTAGAATCTAATTTCTTTTCTGAAAAAAGGTCTTATTCATATGTGCCACCCTTTTCTGAGGATGTGCCCCTGTGAAAAAATTTCTAGACACGCCACTGGTCTAGCATCCAAACAATAAGACTGACATTTGTAGATGATTACCTGGGAGAGCAGAAGAACATGGGGGAAGGGTGGTGTGCATATTTTTTCGCTGGTCTAAATGTTACCCTGATATAAAAACATGCTGGCAAGAATTCACTGCTGCAAGCCTCCCAGACAATGTCAGTAAAGAAAAATAAGCAAACATGAAAGGTGGCGCCTAAAAAGAAAGTAAGATTTAGTTTTGGTTAACAGTGAAAGTGGGGGGATTATTATCTTCTATTATGCAAGACTTGGATCAGTGATCTGACACAAAGATGCAAAAGACACCCACAAAAGTTACCATAAAACTCTGAAAGAGTCACAGGGTTTCACAAATCAGCAAGACAAACATTTAAATCCCTCGGTGAACTATAAGGCTCCATACAGATATGCTAAGGGTAGCATGAGATGCATGAATCAGGGGTTTCAGGCTGATAAAACAGAATCACAAGGGCATAAAAATTTTGTTTTGGAATCACAAAAAACTCCCAGAAAAAACAAAAAACAACTCAATATTGTGCCTGAACAGGATCTAAAACAATTCATTTGCATTTTGTTGATAATTATTTAGTTAATTTCCCCCAAAAATCACATTTTCTTGTTTGAATCCAAACAGTAATGCGTGTTTAGCTGCATCTTACCAATAACACTATGAAGCTGTGCTCCTCTGTGGAAGCCAGTGTAAAAGTAACTGCTGAGCCTTTATTTTTTTAAAGGCAGCTTCGTTTCAGAACCATGGGGAGCTCCAAAGTTCTCATCAGCAGCTAAGGCCAATTGTTCCCCTCAAAGACCGTTAAAAGCATCTGCTGCTCGGCCTCCCAAACCACAGCAATAATGCAACTCTTAGGAGACTCCCAAAGTCTAGCACTCTTGTGACTGTAGCGCCACTTAATAGCTCAAGAAATGGGAAATTTCATCCTCAGAAAAGAAACAAGAGAAAGGGCATGCCCATTCCAGCCATGGAAACAACTTTTTCACCTAATCTGTTTTGTGTGTAGTTGTGTAATTTTGTTGGGAGGCAGCTTTAGTATAGGTCTATAATTTAGACTATGTTCACACTGCAGGCAAAAGCGTCTCAGACCCGACTGTTTCTGCCCATATATGACCTTGATCGGATCTTTTTATGACACTCTAAACAGCACAAATCCAATTTACTGTCAAATCTGACCAAGGTAGCTTTCATTTATGGTTCTAAATCAGATGACAAATCTGATCTAACTCACACATAACTGGCTTTTTGTCACATTGAACCCCCGATAAGATAAACAAATCAGTACAAGAGTCACACACTACTATCTGCAGGGGTTACATTACATCATAATGTGCAAAAAAGAAATCCAATGGGAACATAAAATTGGAACTGAGCATCAAGAACTGCAGTACAAATGTAGCCTACAGGAAGGATTTTTATTTAATACAAATAAATAATAAGAGCATAAAGTGGAACACAACTACAAGACCAGTCAAATGTCAGGGGTTTACTAAAAGAAATCATTCTGAAAACTGTAGATCTCAAAATCTGTAGCGAGAAAGTAGTTAAAGTCATCTTTCATATTTAATATTATATTTAATATTATTTTATATAATATATGCACACACACACACACACACACACACACACCTATGAAGGCTTTTCCAGGAATATTTCTTTTCACATGAATGATGCACATACTGTACATGCAATAACATTCTACCTGTCATCATTCTGAAATGTCTGGTCCCCCAGCACCAGGTCCCGAAAGCGGTAACGAGGTGGGAGAGGAGGCACCTCCGAATCCACATCTGCCATCTTCAGATTGGAGATGTCCAGAATAACACCTGAGTTGCTGCTGTTGTTTTTCTGCAGCGTGTCAGAGGAAGATCTGCACAACCAGAAGGAGAAGCGACATCTGCTCATCAACAAGTCTGGAAAAGCGATTCATTGAACCAACAACTAATGTTGTATTAGCATGCATGAGATTAGATATGGCAGATGATGATATGGCAATGATGGAAGAGTCAATTAGATGCTCTAAGAATTGGTGATCAGGGAAATCAAAAGGCACTTTCTGCTGAGCAATAAGCAATTTAAATGCGTTTGTAAAATTGATGTCTAGAGGAGACACCGACACTCTGCATGCTCTAATAATCCATCACATGGGAAAAATAACAGAGAGAAAAGGTAAATTAATCTTTATTTATTTAAAAAGGTAAACTTTGCAGTCCTGAAAACAGCTGATGATGTTTTGACAGTACAGAATATTGCAGCAGCCGAGCTTTTCTAACTCCAAGCCACACGGCTGACAAGGCTAGCAAAAGAACTTCAAGAAAGAATTTATATGCGATAGTTAAAGATGAATGTGAACCTACTGTCTGACTCATGCATAACGCTATAAACTGGATTTTTAACATTTATATTTCTTACACAAAACAACTGAGCATGCATATATGGAACAGCATCCATCATTCAAAACCAAATCTGCATTTTCCAACCCTCTATGTGAACCCTGTGAAAAACAGATTATCACCGTAGACTGTTCTGGAAACGCAACCCGCCTCCAAGAAAGAGGATGTTTATGTTTATCTGCGTGCAGTCTCGGTTACATGATGTGTACATGCGCTCCCATTCTGTATCAAAGTGTCACATGTGGTGAGATGCTTGAGGAAATCACCTGTCGCCATGGGAACTTGATGATCGGCGTGGAGGACTCATGACTGTCTCTTGAGGGGAGGGGGATTAGAGAGGGAAACGAAGGAAAGCGAGAGGGAAGAAAAGGAGAAAGCGGCAGACATTAAAGACGCTTATTAAAATTGCACCTTTCTCAGACTTAAGAGGAACATAACATGATTACATTTCCTGCTTGTTTGCAGCTTAAATCTTCCCAAAGTTGAGCAAGTTGTCTCAAGTTGCTGTGTTAAAAGCTGAGGATTACACTGATCCACTCTAATGTAATCATACAGTTTAATGGTGTCTATGCTGATCATGTGGAAAGTAGCAATGCTGGAACGTCAATTGGCTACAGAGAATGTGTTCATTCAAGTTGCCCTACAGTGTATTTTAATTTGTGCATACACGGAAAACAGGAATCACCTCATGAGAGTGACAGTAAGCCCATGTTCTGCCTTTGAAGCAAAACAGGAGGAATGAAATGATTTCAGAAATAGGACACAGACACTTTAGCTGCACCTCCACTCTACTGTGCATTCAGTGTAAGGAATGCATGCTTGCTGGGTTCAGCTTAGACTCATGGGTGAATGTTTCTGCTTGAGTGCATCCATGTTTTCTTTACATTTAACATTACATGTCCGGGCGTCTTCTTGAAATTTTAATTTAAATGCTTAATCATCCAAAACGGAAACAATTAATGAGCAATACAAAGCTATCAATGTGTCTGTGTGTGTGTGTATGTATGTGGTCTTCATTGCACTGTGTGGGTAGTCTTGAGTGCGCTAATGGCACCAAGAGACATGTTCTCCATTATCAGTGAAAGCACAGACCCTGACAAAGACAGACAGTGGAGAGAGAGAGAAGATGACAAATAAAAGTGTTGAAAAAAAAACTGAATATAGGAAATAATGTGGGGAAAAGCAGACTAATAGATATAATCTGAATGTGTCTGCAAGAAGTTGAGAAAATCGCAACAAGATAAAAAAAAAAAAGAGGGAACGGGGAGAGCCACATTCACCAAGCAAGTAAAATTGCTTTCTACCCCCAACACACTGCAACCTTTAGGGATATCGCTTAATGGATGCTCCCGGTAAGAGACAGTCTTCTCTTAATGGAGGGAATTGCATGGATTCAGACCACAAAAAAAGGCAGATGAGGCAGAAAAGGTATGAAATTGGCCCCCAAAAACACAAGAAAAATTTGTTATCCTCAATCGGCTGGGAAAGAGAAACACTACCTTTAAAATCAGATATACTCAATGGAATTGTGTATTTTCTGCATTAAAAAATGTTAATCTGGAATAACAACAAACAATTACACTAAGGATAACAAATATGCAAAAAAGCTACCAGTTTATCAACTATACTGTCATACTAATAACACTTTCAGTTGCTCAAAGACAACAGTCAAGAAACAAACAAAGCTGAGAAATGTTAAATGGCAAATAAGTTCTGCCTTGTAGTTGAGTCCTGTAAGAAAATAACAGCTACTAATTATTAACTCTAAATCATAACAAGCGAAAATGTACACTTAGCTCAAATACCTCCCTCACTTGGCAAAGTTGACGCACAGACAAAGTATCTTGAAGCTCGTGCATGCCAGTAAATATGAAACACTTCTGAGTGAAGTCAGACTTCCCCAAAGTCACATCCCACACTGTTCTCACTAACGTTGTTTACCTGGCTGCTGTGTTTCCGTGTCTGGTCGCGGTCCCATCATCGTAAACAAAGATTTGGGGTGGACAACCTCTTTGCACGGTGCACGCGACCCTGCCTGTGCCACACAGGATGTCTTCCATCTAACGCTCCCTGCCAAACCTCTGTCATCATTGGGAAAGGAGGAGGGAGGGAAGTCAGCTGCTGAGACCAGGCCGGTGGCAGCTTACAGACTCAGTCGGCCCCACTGGCAAACAGCAAAACGTCCCCACTGTGGACACGGTACCGAGTTTATCTGGAAATAACTGGATTGGTTCTCGCGCATTCCCAAATCGCTCTCATTTACCTGACACCTGAATCTGCAGGTCAGCGCGTGAGCCGGAAAACATCCGCCGAGTCGCGACTTTGCTGTAGATCAACAACAACTTTGTTTGCGACTGTTGACAAACTACATCACTTGGTGGAAGGAAGATACGCGTTAACGTAGCGCTATTTCAGTCCTCATGATGTTGTTTTTAGTTGCTTTCTCCTTTTTAATTAGCTTAAAATCCACTGTTACCGTTTACAGCTAATCTTACATAACAACCCATCCATTAAAAACATATGCAAACACCGCTTCTTATAGCTTTTGCCGTCGCTGGCTATGCTACATTTGCTTGCATGTAAAATAAGGACATCATGTGAAGCGTGGTGTCCTCTAGCTTTTCATGCGTCCCCGTCAGCATCAGCATCTTCTCCTCACTTGGACACACTGCAAGCTTCAAGTCTCCCACTGTGTCTCGCCATCTACCGGGCGATCTTGAAATGATGCCCTGTTTATCGAGGAAACTGATTTGATGGTTAAAAAGGGACTTCCAACGCAAAATGCTTTTAGTGAAATTGGAAAATCTAACAATAGATGACGATGGTGATGATCCTTTTCGTTTGTCTGCAAGGTAGGGCTGTGTGTGAACAAATAATATGGCTTCTTCTGTTTTCTGAGGAATGCCATGGATGTGTCAGGGTTTATCCAAGTATCTTATCATTGAGGTATAGATAGAAAGTACAAGTTTGCTAAAGCTTTGAAATAAAAACAAAATGGTGTGTTCCTGCTACAAAATATTCAGATGGATCAAAGAAACAATTTCTAAAAAGAAAAAATGGCAGGAATTGGAATTACACAGCAATGCACCCAAATGATACAGGAAGACATTTATTTTTCTTTTTTTTTCATAATCTTATGACATCTGACATCAGTTATGGAGCGATCACAGTGCATGCAAAGTCTTGGCAACTTCTGCTTAGATTATAAAATATTTGAAATATAATAGCTACATTTAAAATGATTTTGTTTCTCTTAAAACATACCTTGAACAGCTCTGTCCTCTGCTATTTGTCTCACAACTGTCCCCCTCAAACTGAAAAAAATATTCATTCTGTGCGCGCAGAGAGACGAGTGGGAGACCCTGCTGCCTCTGGAAAAGCCGTGCCGCTCTGTGTGCTTTCCTTGTGTTCAGCCTCTCCACGTTTCAGTCCATTATCCTCCAGGGGAAAGAGCTCTCAGCGTCATCATGTTAAAGCCCACACAGCCACTTACGGTTTCCCATGCAAGCAGTCAGCTTTCACTCACTCGCTTATCTCACCAAGAATCTGGATTCCCACAGCCGATTTTCCACAAGTGGATCTATCTGATGTGGTTACGTCACAGCACATGGTGCCGATCACTGCATGTTTTTCATGACTGAATAAGATGTAATTTGTTCTTGGCAGCAGCTGTGGACCATTTACAGAAAGGCAATATATCTAATATTGCCATAAAGTCATTTACTGACCTTCTTTTCAAAAGATATCTCAAAATTACGGAAGCAGTTAAAAGACTCATGGTTGTTTTTGTTTATCAAAACGTTTTTTTAAAAGCTTTTTAGTTTGAGGTTAATCAAAGGTGTGTATTTGAGGTTATTTCTATGTTCAGCTTCACCACTAGATGTCAATCATTCTTACACGCTGTACCTTTAATGGTAGTCCTAGATCCCATATTATATTGTATCATCTCAACCTCCACTCTAGTTGAGACTCAAGACACATGACACTATGGAACAATTGACCTTAGTAAATAATTCCTAGAATATTCTTTATTAAAAGACTAATTGTATTTTTAATTTGAACATAAACTGGAGAAGTTGTTTAATGCACAGTTATCGACTGAACTTATATGATGCTGCATATAAACATCAATTATTGAGTTTGCACCTTTTTTAAACTTGTGAGCAAACTTACTTTGTTTTCTTTGCTCCAGGCGTACAAGCTTAGAGGGACATTCTCACCAAATTCGGATGCTCGCTTGTTAGAAATGGAGCAAAACTCCACCCACCCAGCAAGCCTGCTGGTCACCCGGGTTGGAAATAGTGTGGACTCACAATTAACAGCTGCATCCAAAGCCTATTGGTCCGAATTAATTTTTCTTATCAGCCAACCAAGTAGGGTTCCCCTAAAAGAGGCTGGTTTTAACTTTAAAAGAGGAGCTAAAATAGAGCATTACATACAAAAGATGAAAATAAATTATCCAGATCTGTACTGTAAGATTTAAAACTCTAGTCAACCCCAAGCATAACTGTATGAGCCTGTAAGTGAGCGCGCCCTTTAAAACACTCAGCACACTTCTTGCTATTTCAACTGCCATGAGTTTTTCACCATCGAAACATCTCTGCAACTCATTTATAATCCAATAATTCTGCTTTAACGACATACCTACAGTTCACCACACTAACCTCACCCCATCTCCTTGGCTCATATCTGTCATTCAGCACTGATGATTAATAGGCATGAGTGGACAATCCTTATTTCTATATTTATCATGCATAATGCAGCCCTAAACACAACTTTACAATCATTCTTATAAATAAGGTTAACTTAGCAAGCTATACAGAGTAAATAAATAAATAAATAAATAATGGTATGCTGGCAGCTGACAGTATGCTTTAATGGCAGTCAAAGTTGCCAGCTTTGACTCATGCAGCTATGTTTCATTTAGGAGAGAACCCTCCAGTGATGCAGTCATTTTGCTGCCTTATTTTATCTACTCCACATCAAAACGCGTCCATTAGGCAGTTAGTCTCTGCCACTTGTTTCCTGTCCATGCAACACTAATGTTGTTGAGTCTCAGCACAGGACAGCCACTCTCCCGCCTGGATGCTTGCTCTTCATGCTCCCAAAGTGTCTAAAAACCGAGTGAGAGATAAACAAGCTCAGACAGTGAAGTGCTCAGATTCAGCGAGCTGCCCAGAGGCGCATGAAGCATATAGGAGTGTTACATGAGCTTGGTGCATGAATCACAAAGCGGCTCTGTGCATTTGTCTGGCTATAAGCAAGGTGATGTGAATAATTGTTTGTTTGCAGACACTGTCTCGCTTGCAGCTTTGCACTAAATATGATTGTTAATAATTTAAACATTCTCATAAAAATGTAATTCTGGTATAAATAGAAGTATCTGTTATCTAACCTACTGGTTATTTAACCTCTTGCACAGTGCAAGAGAACAGTGAGGAGTGGGGATTATTCTTATGTCAGAATATAATACTTCAACATGTTTTATGAAAGTTAATATACTTTTGTATCTCTGTATTGCTAATTATGACAAAAATTCATTTTTAATTAACATTATTAAGTAACATTATTGATGTAAAACTGATTATCTTCTTACCTCCATGTGTTGCTTTCATGACTGTAAATCTCAATAGTTTTCAGGTTGGCGATGCCATCATGTCCTCCTACAGCCAACAATACACCATTGAAGACTACAAGGGACATCTGGAGAATGAAAAAGAAAAATGTTTGAGAATTTTATAAAACAAACAAAAGAGAAATAAATAAAATTGATTGTGCATGTTTATCATTTTTCTATTATTTTTCTTTATTAGAGATATAATTACAGTACTCCAACTTCTTTGAACAGATTTAACTTCATAAAAGTCCATCTCGTCCTCACGTTAAAATGTTGAAGGTGTCATATGTTGTTCCTGGGAAACATCTTCTAATATCGGCATCAAACAAAACAAGCAGCTGTCTTACATCCCATCAATGTTGACCAATTAAGCAAACAATCAGAACACAGATAAAACAGAAACAACTGGCAATGAAATATATAGAATCTCTTTAGTACTTTGGGGACAACTTGTGATCAGATCTCGGCTAACAACCCAGTATGCCAGTAAATATGTGGCTTACATCATCCAGTCAGCCGTTAAATTACATTTAACTTTACTCAAGTAGTGATCTGAGAGAATTAAGAGGAGTGAATAATGATTTTTGTGATGTTTCAGATTCAGTCTATCTTCAGAAATTAATATAAAATATAAGGAAGTTCCCTGTAATTTTTTTTTTTTTTTTTTTTTATTGGAACATTGTCTTTCCAGAAACAATCTCATAGATGTTTGCATCATTGTGGCAAATGCAACCTCTGGTTACATTCAAAGAATATCCAGCCTCTGATAATGACATCAACTACATGGTGAACTAAATGTAAGAATGGCAACCATGGCTGTAACAACAAAATGGCATGAAAAATGTATTTTCTAACAGATTAGTTTTGATTTTAATCTCTAATAACAGACATTATTGCCTAAACTCAACTAGGAAGTAACTAAATGAGTCCTTTAACGTAGCGCTGGACACATTTGTGCTCGCAGTGTTATAGGAATGTTTCTGTGTGTCCTGTAGATCAGCTCTAATGTGGTGTGAGGAATTGGATCTGAGTGCATCATCAACCTGCCCTGAGTGTGTTTACACCTGTATTTATTTATGGTCATCTGCTTGTGTTCATGTCATACGTGTTAGCCTCAGGTCTGAACAGATCCACATTGTTTCAGACAGAAAGTTCCAACTGCTGGTGAAGCTTTACGAGATAGTTTGTGTTAATCAAGTAGCACAGTCGTAAAAGGAGATAAAAAAAGAATCTGTTGTATCACTTGTGTTGAATCACTTCTCTCCGTGGTTTATATAAAAATGTAAAACCTGTCTCAAAGATGAAATATAGAAGGGTTTTTATATCTGATCAGCGAGATTAAATCTGATCAAATCAAACTTTATTTGTACAGCACTTTTCATACATGATGCATCACAAAGTGCTGTGTCTTGTACAATATTTAAAGAATAAGTATAAAAAAGTCATAGATCAATTATACATACATGACCATGTTCTCTTCTTCACTTTCCACACATTTATCATACACACAGAGACACATACACACACACACATCACAAACAAATGATGACACTCCTCTTTTCATAGAAATAAAACTCTTACTCTTCACTCACATTGTCTCTTTTGTTCCTCATCCGTTTCACAGGCGTCCACCTCATATTTTCAGGGTCAAACCTTTCGGCAGCACAGAGCTGCAGGTTGAGCTCATCTTTGCCCCCAGCTACGTAGATGCAGCCCAGGTACACAGAGCAGCCAGCGTTCTCCCTGGGACTCAGCATACCGGCACATATCGACCAGGTACCATCTGCAGGGTTGTACCGCTCCACTGGGAAATATCCAGAGGACGGCAGAAGTCAGGACAAGATATATATATTTTTATATATTATTTAATACTACACATGCTGTACGAGTCAGGCTACCTTTCCTTACAAGCAGGAAGTGTTTATATTTGTGTACAAAAATGTCCATGTTGCAGTGATCTGCTGTCAATTTAAATCTGCTAAGCCTTGTAAACGAAAGTAAGATTCCTCTTCCATGAATAGTTTGTCTTTTATTTATTTCATGGTATACGACTTAAAGAAACGGTCCAAAAATAATGTGACTTTCAGTCATTTTTTTGTTAGCGCTGACAGTAAACTTGTAATAGGAAAAAAAAAAAAGATTGTGGGAATTTCAGTGAAGTGGTCTTCTCACAGACTGAAATAGTCCGTGACAAGTGGTAGCACAACATAGTTGTTTGTCTTGGGTAAGGTCAGCCAGCTAGAGAATCAGTGTGGGAGTGTGTGCATGTGGGCGTGCATCATTGCATGTGTGAGTGTATGTGGGATGCACAGAGTGAAAGGTCAAGCTTGTATTTATGTGTTAACTTTAATGCTGCCACATGTCAAAACGTCTGTCAAAGAAAGCTGACACACACAAAAAAATTGCTATATGCTGCTATCCATTATCAGCTTCAACACAATCAGAAATAACAGACACAGAATAAGCTGCAGAATTGTCTGATATATTTTTTACATTATGACTCTCAAAGTTCTCCCACCTGAGTTCAAAGTGGCTTCACCATCGTTTCCTCCCATCACATACAAGTAACCCTGCAGCACAGCAGCCACGGCTCTGGTTCTTCTGGTCAGCATTGGCACCTGCTTGCTCCAAGTGTTTATTTTTGGATCATACCTGCGCCCATTTAACAAATGATGAGTCAATCTTGAATTCTTCATGCCTTTATCTGCTCTGAATCAGCAACATTTGCATCAGAAATGTTACTTGTGCCAAGTTTCTTAAGTAAAATAATTAGAACAAATCATTTTGTGTGACTTTGGATTTTCAGCAGCACTCACGCTACAGTACCTCTCCACAGTATCCGTGGCAGCAATGCCGTCGTGTCCTCCAATCGCGTACAGATATCCATCCATGGCCACCAGACACACTCCGCTGCGGGGGCTGCTCAAGGGTGCTACATCTGCACTCCAGCTGTCTGGTTCTGGTCTGTACCTGATATACATGATGAGGGTCAAAGACATGATGGGAGGTAATATCGGCAGCTGGTAATAACAACTCGAGGAGAAAATATTCATTTGCATTTCACATCCAGCCTATATTTTTCTGCTCATCTTCTAAAAGCTTGTAATTATCCGCTTTTTGATAAACACACGGAGAGAAACGATTTGAGCTGTGTTGGCATCTGTGTAAACATCTGCCACAGCGCTTCCCCTCCACTGGACGAATATTAATGTTTTCTCTCCAGTCAAGGCTATGAGATGAAAGCCCACATTGCACAAAACAACTAGGTTTTTCCTACAATAATTGGCGAAATTTTGCTAAGGGGTAGACGTTACAGCAGCAATGTAAATAGCCCTCAGAGATTAGCTTGCAATCAGGTAACCACAACAAGCGAGTGCTGTTCCAGGCCATTAAAAGCTGACCAGTATGTAGCAGGCGTTTCCACTAGTGGCCCCCAGCCAGTCCGATGGGGGGTGATCATTAAGTGCTGGATTGTCTCTCGGATTTGAAGCTAATGGTGTGACATTTGCAAACAATTAATTCAAGGGGAACGAGTCCCCTGCAGGAGCAGAAAATTCACATTCACTTCCCCGCACAGACGAGTTCCTTTCCTTCCTTTATTTGTCTCGTAGGCCGAGTGGCATGAAGGCTGTTTTCCTCTCTGCCCATGGCCTGTGAGAGCCAGTGAGACATGTAAGGGCACGTCGTTAGCTAGCGTAAGAGATGCTGAGAGCTAAACTTGGCAATTACTTGCAAATAGACAAACAAAAGGGCATGATAAGGAAGGAGGACTGGGAGTTAAGACATGCTAGAGCCAAAGAGCATCTAAATTGATGAGTAGGTGGTGTATGACGCAGAAACCATTCAGACTAATCCTAATGGAACCCACTAGGGATGGGTACCGAAACCCGGTATCAAAACGGCCCCGGGGCGGAGTCTGACGGTCTACCCGGACCGATAAGCTTTTGCCTTAGCGGTGCTCTAAACGGTATTTTTAAGGTGGTATTTGTTTTTTGTAGGAGACTTAACTCAAGCCAGAAACGTTTTGGTAACCCCTCCTCTTTAACAAGGTCCCATGACACGGGGGCTGATGGGAGGGTTTATGTTGTTGTCACGTGTTTGCCTCGCTGTGTGATTCTGTAGAGAAGCACGAGAAGCGCTGCCGTGAAGGCTGCACTACAGCATGTGAGCTGCAT
>JAVQJG010116028.1:0-12468 GCA_036024015.1 Craterocephalus amniculus | reverse complement strand
TCGCATTTCCTGACTCCCGATATTTTAGTCCTCTAGTTCAGGTTGTAAACAACGTCCTTGCTGTACTGTAAAGTGTTGGTGGTTAAATGTATTTTTGTATTATTCTGTGGTTCTTTTATCATGTGAATGTTTTTATTTTTTCTATAATCCGGAGTGTGAGACAGCCATTTTGGGCACTGCCATTGCTCGTGGTAAGCAGTGTGCTTAGATTATAGCTGTGATCATTCCCTTCCTAAATGAGAATGTGTTCTTTCAAGCAGCATTGAATAGATTTCATTTAAATAAGTACTTAGAATCAATTTAACCATGTTTTATGGTTAAGATGAGCATGGATACATTTGTTAATATTTTTTCATGCCTGATTCTTTTGAGAAAAACAAGAAGTTATTCATGGAATTTGTATATTGTACAGTGTGTATACTATTCAATTGATTGCTGGGTTGTAACCGTAACCTACTATGAATGATTAAGAGTTTTATATCTGGCCATAAAAGATTATTTTTGATATTTTTAGATGGTAATAGCCTTGTTTTACACAGGCTAGGTTTTTGGTGAACCCTGAAACTTAAGTTGGAGTTCTCCCTAACGAGGGAGATGGTGAGCCACCCTTTGAGCCTGCTACACCACACCTGATCCAGGTGACTTAATTACTGAATCAACAAAAAAAAAAAAATACTATACTTGAACTTGAACAAGGAACCTGCAGGAACAATTGAAAAGGACAGAAAAAAAATTCAGAAGTTGGAAATACTGGCAGTTCATTCTCCAGAGACAATTCATAGATTTGAAAAGAACTGGAGTGGTTTATTTGTGTAGTTTGTTTTATATGTTCAAGTTGTGGGAGTGAATGCAAGCATACGAATCTGTTTGTAAATACTCTACTAAGGACTGCATTCATATATTTTATATTTCAAGAACTATTAATACAGTTGTTAAGTGCACCTTGTGGCTCTGGCTCTTGTATTAGCTGATTTTCCTCTTCAGCCCCTCCTATTGAACCTAGCACTTAACTGGTCCAGCATTCTATATTTCCGTTAATCTTAACAAGGGTTACACTAATATCTGCTAAACTGCTAACTAAGCAGCTGTTTATGATATTTTCAGTGTGTTAACTGTTGGATACTTATTGGTTCGAATACATGGACTTGTACACCTCATTCTGCAGATAATTCACAGGAAAACGGTGTGTATAACCTGGAATGAGCGGCTGGTGTTGATGTAAGCGCAGGGCTGCGAGCAAACAAAGCAGTAAACAGAGATCATATGGCCACGTAACATTTGGATGTATGAAAGGAGCCAGTTCCCACAGACGCTGTGAGCCCTGCTGTCTCTGCTGTGATCTGTCATGCTGCGGCTTACACACTGAGTGCTTGTGTTTGCTCTGAGTCAGGCTCAGTTCAGCCTTTTGTCTTGGCACAAAGCTATATTTAGCCTCTTTTCAAAACTTTGCTACCAGCACGTCAATGACATTAGACTGAGAGCGTTTTCCTAGCATGCAGCTACCGGGTGAAGGCTTGTTGGTGCAGCAGAAGGATAGAGATGCCATTATCATTACTTAGAGGCCATCACTTACTGGTAAGGCTGCTTTCTTTAGTCTTTCCATTTTCTGTGTAGCTGCTGGTCTCCACCAGAGCCCATGAACAGATTCCTTTAATTGAGTGAGTTTGCCTTGGGAAAATGCCAGCAGACTGTAGAGCCTTGTTTTGGAGGGGGTTGAGAGCCAGAACAAAAGGTTGTTTATATGTGGAAGCTGTTCTCTTTTTGAGGGAGCTGGGTTTGCTGTGTCTGTTTGCTCCAATGTGGGAAGGCGGCATTGAAAAGGCGCTAAGCCACATACTCCTGGGTTCTGCTGAGCTGTATCGGCTGGACGGACGGAGGCAGAAAACAGACAAAAAGCATCAAAACTAACAAGTCAGACACAGTTTAATGGCCCCACTCACAACTTTATCCCTTCACTGCCTCACTTCCATTAAAAAAAGAGATGATTTTAACCCTTTCATGCATTAAAGGGACTATACCCGATTTCACGGCCGGCTAGCTTAGTTAGCGATAGCAGCTAGTTTATTTTTCTTTTGTGTGACGCTTTTTCTCGGCTAAGGGGTTTAACTTTCTTAATTTAATACCAGATCACTATGGGAACGCTATTACTGGCTGATCAGAGTCTGGACGTTCCGAAAATTAACCTGGCAGAGAAAGAGCGTTATGCCAAAACTAGCCGGACATGAAATCGGGTATAGTCCCTTTAATTACTAAGAAACAGGGCCACGTGTTTTTTGTGTACAGGGATTAACTTCCATAGTCATGAACAATGGCCACGTTTACATGAGACTTTTAATTCCTTTTTAATTCGAAATTGAAAAATTAGCATGTAAACACTTAATTCCTGATCCAATTATTAATTCTGAATGAAACTTAATTCTGAATAAAGAGGCTGGTTTATTCCACTTTTAATTCTGAATCAGATAATTCCTCTGTCATCCTCTATCATGTAAACCTTCATTCTGCTTTAAGTTCATCCCGCTTGTTCTGAGCATGCTCCTTCCCTAATCCTGTCGCCATGACGACCTTAAACAGTCTGTTCAGGTCAAAGGGACGTAGCATGCTAGCGGCTAGCTACTGCTTCATAACTAGAATCCACATCAACTGAAAATGCTTCTTCTTACAACATTTTCTCACGTAAAAAGAAACAAAGCAGTTTTTAACTCCCGGTAGACATGTGTACGTACGGGACGTCACTTCCACCATCCAACCAATCAGAGCCCTTCCAAACCCCTAAATTTAAAGTGGAATTAAGAAAATGTCTTTTCCATGTAAACCTTCATTCAGATTTAATATTTCCATGTAAACTGGAAGGAGAAGGCTTTAATTCTGAATTATTAATGCAGAATTATAACACATGTAACCGTAGCCATTAATGAGGCTTTTAATTTATAAATCATGTTTTACTTTTGTTTATTTGATGTATTTTGATATTTAATTCATAATTATGAATTAAATATGTTCAACATATTTCTATGATATTAATATTCTATAAAATAATGGCTGTTTCATTTTCTTGTCGTGTTTATCACAAAGAAAGTTTGTTTATTACAGTGTATGCATGTACATATATAAATATTCATTCTACAGTAAGTGACAGTGTATTGCATGACTCACTCCTCCGAAGCGGTAAAATGACACATTTTCCATCCCCACCCGTGAATATACTGGAAAACAGCTGTCAGATACTGTAGGTGCATGAAAGGGTTAATGGCAGAAAAGCTGAACATTAGGGAGTCATAAGTTTGCTGGATTTTGAATTCTTTTTCTCCAACTCGAGAAGCATTTTTATTCCGATGCTTCGACATCCTGGAGGGTTTTAAATAGTGAAAAGTCCGAACTCCTGCCCTGCACATGCTGACACACGAGGAAATTATTGGGTTGAATTGTTTAAAGATGATTTTTATTGCTATATAATTTTTGAAAGGTGTTGATTTCAGTTTTAGATCACTTATAAAACAAGACTTCGACAGATAACATAGTTTCCACTTTTTATTTGAAAAAAAGGTATTTCTTTGATTAAAAAAGCGTCTGAGTCCTTAGAGGGAAACTTTAACGCTCAGACTTCTCTGACCTCTGCTTGAACAGTGCCAACACAAGCTGAAAAGAGCAAGAAACAAACAACTGGTGGAGGTAAAAACCACCAGTTAAACATAAATATGTTCATTCTGACATCATACACGAAGCCAAACCAGCCTCCACAATGACTTAAAATAGAGCCTGTGCTGCACTCGTTGCATTATGAGCATTAAAGGTCCAAAAAGCTGGCTCCTGTTGTTGAGATTTTCCCTTTGTTCTTTAATGCTGCAGTAATTACTTTAATAATTTTGACCGTAACGCTAAAATTTTCTGCTATTGTTTACTCTGACTTCCACCAGTTCATCCTCCCCTTGATAAAAACATTTCCGTGGCTGTTTCTTCCATTTGCTCTTTTCATCATCGGTCTGCACGGTTCAAGCAGAAAACAGAGAAGTCTGAGCGTTAAAGTTTCATACCATGGCTTTAAAAACAAAGGAAAACCTTTTTTGTTTTTCCAAATAAAAAGTTTGTGTCCGAGTCATGTTAATCGATCACATATGTTAGTAGATAGTTCCCGAATGTTTCCCATGAACCAGATGACATGTCCATCAGAGCAGCTGAAAACTTTAATTTGTCTCCTGGAAAAGGTCAGAAACTAATTCTCACCTTCCAATTTTCTTCTAGCTTTTGTTTATTTTATTTCTTTAAATTGAATGAATAAATATGTATCTATATTTAATTTGAAATTTATTTGCTTTTATTTACTCTTATTATTAATGTATTTCATTACTTGTCTTTATTATTTTTTATTCATTTATTTAATATTTAATTGGGTTTTATTTGAGTCCAGCCTCTGTTTGGGTTCATTCATTTAATTTTTCTATCATTGCAAATAAATTCAGGCATTAACGGGTTAATCCTTTGGGCTCTGACTTATTGTGGGACATTAGGGGGAAATAATTTATTCATTTTTTTTACTTTTGTCGTGAAACATTTCAAAACTGTAAAGTCAGGATGTTTTGTTGACGGAGCCCAGGAGCGTAAACCAGGAAGAAAAACTCGGACACCGAGTCAGAAAGAGGAATGATGCAGCAGAGCAAAGGTTCAGTGTTGGCCAACCACTGGGCCGGGCTCCGGTTTGGGTCACTGTTGGTCCTCAGGAAGGCCGTTCTGCAGTCATGTCCCCTGGGTGACCCCTCGTCCACGGCTGAGAGACTTATGGGAGTAATCAGCCGCTGTCAGCACCTTTCTTATGCTGCATGGACTCAGTCCAGTAAATGTGAATGGGACGTGTAATAGCACCTGATGAAAAGTAAGTTTGTTTGTTCTGAAAGGAGTGCCTGTGAGGTTTTTTTTGCCTTCTTTTTTTCTCTTTTTTCTTTGTACCCCCTCTCCATGCAGCCCTCTGCACCAGAAATGGGAAACAACTTAGTTTACAAGGAAACTTGGCTTCACAGAACAAAAAAGAATTCAGGTTTTGGTCGTGGGAAAAAGGGGCTTAGATCATACAGTGTAAAATAAAAGAACAAACCTTAAAACCAGGTGACCCGCAGGTCTCTGATGAGCTGAACAGAAGCTCAGTTACCATCTTGGTCACCAGTCTCGTGACTCCCAGAAAACCCAAAAATAGCCAACGAGGAGCATGTGAGTGTGGGGAGGGATAATTGACACCCATCAAACTCTGAGCTACGAGCTAACAAAGCTAACCCAGAGCTAACGGCAGTTAGCCAGCTACTAAAGGAAGGTGAGCTAAAGATAAGGCACTGTTAGCGGCTAAAAACCACAGTTGTGCTACTTTTGGCCTCATTTTCCCGGATATCTGGCGCCTGTCAATCAAAAGGACACGCCCCTAATTATGAGGACTTTTAGGATTAAATAACATCTAAACGAATGAGTTAGAATTTTTTCTCTCCCCCCACAGTTGTCATGATTGTAAACCTGAGCTTTTAAAGCTAAAATGTTTTTTTGAACCAGGCAGTAAGCATGTATCATTCTGCTGTAAAGTCGGTATTTTTAACACGGGAGTCTATGGGGAACTGCTCTGTTTTGCAGCAGCACCTAGTGGAGGAGGGGGGAATTGCAGGTTCTGGAACTTCCACATAGGCTTCACGTTTCTAAGCCGGAGGTTGCTGCTTGGCTTAGATAGATAAACTGAAAAATATGGATGTTAAATTTTCTCCCCTATCGACGGTTAATCCTGCGCCCATCTTCGTCCTGTACTGTGAGCTCTCTCCAGACTGTAAAAGTCAGTCTTATCTTGCCTCTCATTCCTCTCTCTGGCTCTCTTCCTCTGATGATGTCTCGCTTTTCTTTGCTGAATCTGCCCAAGCATACTTTCAAATTGTTTTGTATGTTTACTGTGGTCCCTTTATTTTCCTTTCTTTTTTCTTTAGAGAGATTTATTTTGAATATGCAAGCAACATTTTTTTTGTCATGGTGAATGTAGCATAACAAAACAAAACAAAACATGAGATTAAGAAAAAAGCAAAATTGATAGTAAACATAATAATACATATTTGAAAAGGAGTGAGAAGCTAAGCTCATTAGATCTCATCCCCCATCTCACAGTCAAAATAAAAACACTTATTCCTCCTACATCCGTTGTCTTCACAACACATCAAAAACCAAAAAGATAACATAAAACCAGAAATGAAAAGGAAATAAAGGAAACACAAAACAACAAAACGAACAACAAATAAGCAAATACATAACATTTAACCACCCTCTTCCCTGTTTCTTTGAAACATCATGAATGTATACTTAATCTTAAACTTCTTTATGTGTGAACATTGCTTTAAGTCATTGTTTAGATTATTCCACATACATATACACAAAAACTTTTCTTTGTAGGTCTTACTTTTGCCTTTTTGAAGCAAAACACTCCCCTTATATTATATTATCTTTAGGTTAAGACGACACACAGCAATCTTCCCACCACCGTGCAATCAGGCTGGAAGAAGTTCATGGCCTAAATCTACCAACTCTGTGCAGCTGTTGAAGCATAAATCTGCATAATGTCCCGGATGTTGGTATTTACTTCAAGCCAAAGCAGTAAATTTGTACATGAAAAGCCATCTTTTGTGTATTTATGAGTTTCCCTGCCAGAGCACATACATTAGTTTGAGGAGAGTATTTACATGAATCTGTGCAACCTGAAGCTGCAGCTCACCTCCATTTGCAGCTGAATGTACAGTAAAAGCAGCATGCCTCTGGATGAAAGCCTGCTGTGCAGGGGCAGCATGTCATGCTACAGCGCGAACGGATTCCTAAAACATCATTTCCTCACTTGGCAAGGCAAGTTTATTTGTAAAGCACATTTCATGTACACAAAAATTCAGGTGATTTACATGTAAACATTAGACACATTACAGCAGGAGGCAGAAAACATTGAAGGAATTAAAAGAGTAAAATAAATAAATAAAGGAATTAGATACATTGAAATTAAATTGGTAAAATAACCAAGTTACTACATTCTCAGGCCTTGTTTTTAGAGACAGAAGGGGATGGGTGGGGGGTGAATGTGTGTTGTGTGTGCATGTATAAATGAGGTCTGAGTATGATAAGATAGATGTTTGTAGAATTTGTATGTGTTGTCTGTTTATATGTTAAGCACATGTGCTACTTACTTGTATGAAAGGTGCTATATAAAGCAACACATTATAGAATTACAGCATTAGATGCTCTTCGCTCAACCTGCGAACATGGACCGTATAAACAGTGGGAAGAAAATCTGCCACGCCTCAGAGCAGAGGAACGAGAATGATCCCGAAAGTTCACGAACACTTCGGTTGTTTTCGCCCTGGAAGTGTTGCAGTTTTAAAAAACCAAACGGTAGAAAACAGGATTGGCCAGGGATCGCAGTGGCTGGTTTGGATCCCACGGCCCACAGCGGCCTGCTAGTGGTGTCACATGTAGACCTAATTCAGTTTTAATGCATTAATACTTTACACTCAGGTAAAAAGTTTATATAAAACCACTTTGATTTAACACCTTCTGCAGCCTGATTGGTGGTCTCAAAAACTAAAGTGAGTTCTCTGGACATTCTGTGTGCCTACAGATTGCAAAGCTTCTTCCTTTGCAGCAGCTTCTGCAGAACTGTAGTATGCTAGCTAACGTAGCTAGCAGAGCTCTGGTTCTCGCTGCGTTGCCTTGGTTACAGGTGCTCCGAGCCTCTGAGAGCGTGTGATTTGTGCTTTTAGAGGGGAATGTGCAGAGGGGGGAACAGATAGCAGAGAGTTTTTAGATCTTTTTGAACGGCCGGTTAAAATGTGTGGATGGTGTTTTTCAGTACTGCCTGTTCCAGATACTAAAATGTTTTGATTTTATGTTACAGCATTTAATTAATTAGCTGCAATCGGGTGTGAAGGGGATGTTTAGCAATATAGTAAAGCATGTGGGTGGATGTTGTGTCTGCGCATGCCTGAGCCACGTCCTGGAGGTTACGTTACAATAGCATCAGCAGAACATAACAGGCCTGTGGTGGATACGGTGATGTTTTTTTTTTAAACTGGAATTGTTTCAGGATTATTGAGATTTTTACAGCCAAAAGTTCATGATAAAAAAAAAAACCCTCCTTTTCCTGAACTGAATTTCCTTAACGTATCAGCTGGATAACAGATTAAATATTTGTCCACGGAAACATAGCTGGTGTTTAATATCTCAATAAGTTAAGCAGCACCAACTGATTAAGACTTTTTTCATAACCTTATTGAGGATGGGGGCAAACTTCCCGCAGGTCTCGGAGCATGAGTTCTAACACCGCAAACACTCCAGATCTGCTCGTGTGCTGAGCCATGAACTGTTTCATGTTAGACTTATTAATGCACATGTGGTGTGAAAAGGCGTGAGACTTTGTGTTTTTATCTGTTTCTGTAAAAGGTTTAAACATTTCAGATTGTTGGTGGACAGATATTCCAACATATGATCCTGTTTGAGACACTTTCACTTCATTATAAGCTAAATTTAAAGACTGAAGTCTAATTTGGAGTCTTCTTCTTTTTTAGTATTTCTAACGTGATGCCTGTGAAGTATCTCAGTGGAAATTAAGGAATGGTTATAGCCATGTAAATAAGATGTTCTGTAGTTAATATGATGAAAGAAATGTGCCGGTGACAGCGTCCAGACTGTGGAGTCTGTATCTGCTGCGACTGTACTGGGAAGTCTGGGAGTTCTTTTCCTCCGACTTGATGGGAGAAATCAGCAGAATGAGAGCTCGACTGAAAAGTATTGATTTTCTGGCACCGCCCTGCTTAGATTAAGAAATGCCAATACAAGGATTCCACCCCGACTCCCCGGTTCATGTCGAGTTCACTTGTCATTTTCTATAATTCTGACAAAATCAAGATGCTTAACTGTGATGTAGTTAGACCGACCGGGCCGCCCTCTGGCTCTCTGATTGAATCAGGCGTCTGCGTTCTGCCATTTGGTACCAGCCTTAAGTATTCCCAACATTTAATGGGGGCAGCAGTTATTTTCTGTTTGGAAAGGGAAAGAACAATTTTGCTGTCCATAAACTGGGCAATTAGCTGTTTTACAGCAAACATACTGTTTACTTTCCTACGTGTCGTGCTGTGACCGCTGCATGTGCTGCTTTTCTTATGCATGGATGCTGATCTGTAGCAGCAGTAGAGGACCGGCGCTAGGAAATCTAAAGAGTGTATTCAGTATTATTAGCATAAGTAATAGCAACGTTCATAGCAACGTCTGTGTAAATGTATGATTAGTTTCCTCGGGCTGATCAAACTTTAGAAGTTTGCTTTGGGATATTAAAGAGCAGATTATTTTATCCCGGGAGTGGGAATCTTCAGGTTGGATTTTATTACAAAAAAATCTGCGACAATCAGGAAGCAAACTGGCTCTTCTTGGTCCACGTCAGACGACTTCTGTCCATCATGTCACTGCATCAGATCCCAGCCCCGTAAGTCTATCCGATTTCTATTGGAGGTTTTCCCGGATTCTTCCACATCTGACCACGAGACAGTCCTTCCTATCAGAGCCGTCATTTGGACTCCATGCACGTAATGTGTACCCATAATTCCCTTTATAGTGATATGTTGTCCTGCATTTGGTCCAGTTGAAGAGGACCAGGACCTGTTCGTAGGCAGACCAGGGTTCGCTTCTTTGATGCGAATCATTTGGTTTGAGAATCCATGCCTCCCCAAACGACGCCACCAGTAGAAGCCGGAGTACTTCCAGAAAGTTCAGGTGTTTAAGGGCTGTTTTGGGATGCAAGGTTAGTAGAAAAAACACCAAATAGCCTGAAACAGATGATTTATAGCCACAAAGGTAGACGAGGAACAGAGAAGGTTTCAGGTTATCGGCTGTAATGTCTGTCCTCCTAAACTGCTTCTGAAGATTAAACACCAGTAAACTTGGACTGGTTTACTCACTAAGAACCAGTTCTTAACCAAAGTTACCTGCTTACTTCAGTTAAACTATTTAATCCAGTTAAATAATCCTCCTGTTCGACTCTTGGAAGCCCTGCTGTAGTAGACCTGCAGTCTGATGGGAACATCTGGGAGTCTGAGATTTTTACTGGAGCTTGGTCAGTGATGGTGTTTACATGCAACCAGTAACTCTTTCATAACCAGAATAAGGACAAGAACACGGTTGCACACGGCCATGTAAACACAGGCAGAAACGCCAATGTGTCCATATTCTGGTTTTTAAAAACCCGGGTATCACCCCTGGGTTAGTCCTTTTCCAACCTGAATATCTGGACCCGCAAACGTGTGTGGGAATATCTCCATAGAAAGGAACATTACATCCTGTTCTGCATGTTCTATCCGTGACGTCTTTTAGATTGTAAACGAACATTTACCATGACAACCACGTCCCAGTAAACTTACTGAGAAGCCCTAATCTCCACCATCACTTACATTTCTCACCAGTCCGGCCGCAAAATCTTCATCCAAAGTGTCCGGAAGGTTTATGTGTGAAGGGAAGAAATTTAAATGATACTCTGGATTTAACAGAGAAGATAAAACTGGAGGAAGATGATATCTGATGATAACCCTCATCAGAACATCTCTGGGACAGAACAATACTGTAAGCGTAAATGTCACTTTTTACAGACCAAGTAAAATGATATTGCGCTCCATCAGGCCAGCTGGTGTTAACAGTGAAGCAGTAGAACGTCTGCCCGGCCATGCAGCAGCTTGTTGTGTTTCTACCCAGCCTGGATGAACGTCTGCCCCCTCATTCCCACCTCCAGCCTCCCAGTCAGAAGCAGCATCATGTTGGTCAGCTGACTGCAGTGAGGATAAAACCTCCACAGCGTCTGAATTTTACTCTCCCACTCGCACCGAACACAGAGGAGGGTTAGTCCAGGACCATTTCTGAAAAAGAAATATACACACCGACTGATGGAAACCCAAAAGAACACCTCTGGGGTGTTTTAAAAAGAAAACTCCGGCAGCAAAGAGCAGCTGGAATAAAGTCTGTACAGAAAGATTTGATAGAGCTGCAGCAGAGTTCAGGCTGCCATCAAAAACACATCAAGTGTGGAAAAAGTTCCAACTTTCTACTTCACTACTGAAAGCAGCGGGCTTTTCTGGATCTGTGATGGTTCTTAGTTTCTCTTCAGAGAAGAAACCGCGTGATGTTTAGATGTTTATAACATCTGGTTTCATTTCGTCATCCAAAAGTCGTCAGACCTCGGTTCAATTCAATTCAACTTTATTTGTACCGTTTACCGCCAATTCATAACAACGTCATCTCAAGACGCCTCACGGACAAATCTGATTGTCATACATTCATATATCCAAGCAGATTCATAGCCGATGTGAGGAAACCAGCAGACCGCATCGGATCGCCTCTGCAGTCATTTCCGTCATTATCGGGGTGTTTCATCAGGCTGCGGAGGGTGACGGCCGGTGGGAGGTGCGTTCGTGGTTCAGATGGTCATCAATACAATGAGAGTGGAGGGAGAGATTAGCCGACTTTGTGGGCTAATCCCTGTGAAAGCACGGGCCCCGGGGGTGAGCCGGGGAGATAGAGGAGTGCCTCTGTGATCAGACGGACTGTGGCTCACCGTGTGAAGCTGCCTGGATGCCCGGTAATCCCTCCCCGAGCCACGGAGAAGCCCGCCTGGCTGCAAACGCCAGACTCCAGCTAGGACTGGGAAGAATACGGGCGGGTGAAGGAGGTGACGGTTTAGACGAGAGCTGAGGAGAAAGTTGATTCTGCTGTCGAATAACCAATGAGATGGCAGAAGTGAGGCGTTGCTTCCTCTCTGGACGGATTCGAGCTAATCTTCTTTTCATGCATGCTGAATGCTGTTGGATGCGGTCGGACATGAAGCAAAGATGCATTCAGGAGCCTCTTTCATGATGAGCCAGCCGGAAACATGGATGTATGCAGTGTTAGGAATTTATATGCTGAGATCAGTCGGTGGGTAGCTCAGGTACCAGGAATTACTGTGGTGTGGTTTTAGCATCTGGACTTATAGAGTTTTCTTTTGCTGCTTATCCAAGCAGCTTCATCAGTTCTAAAATATTTTGATGAGGAAACATACTTATGTGGTGCAGTTCCCCTGTGGAGGGGCAAGATCTAAGAGTCCTGAGATACTTAATAGCTGTCTAACTGTGAAACTGAAGGGGGTGCTGTGCTGGAACTGGCTAACGACCCAGTGTAATTGATGTGATCATGTGATCGGGAGTGAAACTTCCTGGGGATGGAGTTATGGGTCAGGTGTATCAGAAAAACTACGCAGAATCTTCTATTACCAAGATCCAGAGGTGGGTAGAGTAGCCAAAAGCTGTACTCAAGTAAGAGTACTGTTACATGTATACAAAAGTTACTCAAGTAAAAGTAAAAGTAATGATCCAAATATTTACTTGAGTAAGAGTACTAGAGTACACAGTGAAAAATGTACTTGAGTACCAAGTTACATCTTATTTATTCCACAGT